>PVIY010059277.1:0-12105 GCA_004026745.1 Myrmecophaga tridactyla | reverse complement strand
ATCTAAATCTCCTTCAAAGCTTTTCTTAGTAAGGTTATTTTTCCCTGAAAATTGAGAGAAAGATCTAGTGAGAGGGAGGAGATACAACTGAGAAATTAGGATATAACAAATGGTTGTGACTACTAACTCATTATATAGATATTTCTTTTCAATGTCTAGTGTGTTAGAATAGCCAGAAGAAAATGTCTGCAGCTGTTGATTTGTAATGTTGAAAATCAATACTACATAGAAAAAAAATCAGTTGCCTGTGTTTGTGTGAATCTACTTCTGAATGTTTTAATCTTTTTCACTGATGTGTGTGTGTGTTTCTGACAATACTACATTCCCTTAGTTAACCTTTCTCTATTGTAAGTGTTAAAATTGGGTGGAGTCCAATACTAGTGGACAGTATGACAATAGGGAAAGTTTTGTTGGGTGTTTGAGGTTTTGTTTTTTCTCCTTCTTTATTTTTTGCAGTCATGAAAATGTTCTAAAAATGATCATGGCGATGAATGCACACCTCTGTGACAATACTGTGAACACATTTTGCACTGTATGGTGCATGAATAGAGCTCAATGAAATTATATTTTAAGACAGACATAACAATCATAAATATATATGCACCATATGGAATGCCCCAAAGGACATTATGGAAACCCTAGAGGGAGAAAAGAAACATCTAACATATTTATGAGAGACTTCAACTACTACCACTCCCCATCAATGGGCAGAGCATCTAGACAAGGATCACCAACGAAACAGAGATCTTGAATAATATGGTAGATGAACTAGACAACATACATTTATAATACATTGCACTTACAGCTTCAGGATATACATTCCTCTCAAATGCTCATGGATCATTCTCCAGAGTAGACACATTGTGGCTCACAGCAGGCCTTAGTAAATTTTAATAGATTGATAGTATAGAAAACACTTTCTCAGACCATAATGGAACGCATCTAGGAATCAGTGATAGGTGGAAAACTGGAAATTTTTAAAAAAAATATATTGAGAATAAATGATAACTAGTAAACAACCAAAGAGTCAAGAAAGGAATTGCAAGAGAAATCATTAAGTATCTCCAGGCAAATGAAAATGAGAACACAACAGAACAAAATGTATAAGATTCAGTGAAGGCAGTACTGAGAGGGAAATTTGAAGCCCAAATGCCAATATAAAAAAGAAGGAGGAAAAAAAGAAGAAGAAAGAGGGTCCCTGGAACAGATAATTCCTGAGGTGCAGAGGTGCTAGCCTTTCCAGAAGATCAAATAGTTCCATCTTCCTATGCCATATTATCGACAGTCACTTCCAACATGAAAAAGTTAGAATGGTCATGACCCAGATACCCCTAAAGAGTGAGAGAAAATCAAAGGTGATGGTGGAGTTATACAGGGAAAGTCAGGTTTAACAAATGAGTGTGAGTGCTGAATTATAATATTGACATTTCTTATAGCCTCAAGTACCTTAGAGCAGCTGCAAATAAACACCTAAAATTGTGGAATTGTAACCATTACCAAACTCTGAAATCTGTTCTACAACTAATTGTTGCAGTGTACTTTGAAATGTATTGCTTTTTTGTATATATGTTATTTTTCATAAAAAAAGAAAAAGAGAGAAGGAAGAGTATAATAGAGAATATAAGATTTAACAAATGAATATGACTGCTGAATTAATATAGTGATATTTCTTTTGGTCTCCAGAGTCTTGGAGCAGCTAGAAGAAAAAATGAAAAATCATGGAGCTGTAACCCACAACAAACTTTAAAATATTTCGTATAATTTCTTGTTAAAATGTACTTGGAAATTTATTGCTTTTTTATAAATATGTTATTTTTCACAAAAAATGTTTAAAAAGAAGAAAGAGCAAAAATAGAGACCTAACTGCAGACCTGGAGGAACTGGTTAAAAAAAAGAGCAGCAAATTAACCCAAAAGTGAAGAGAAGGATGGAAATAACAAATATTACAACAGAAGTCAATGAATCAACAAAACCAGAAGTTTGTTCTGTCAGAAAATAATTAAAATAGATGGATCCTTAGATAGAATTACAAAGAAAAAATAGATAGCCCACAAATAAGCAAAATTAGAATTGACAGGATGGACATTACTACCGACACACAGAAACGAAAGAGTTTTTAAGAGGATACTATGAGCAACTGTATGCGAAAAATCTAGACAAAGTCCTAGAAACATCTGAACAACCAACACTGATTCGAATAAGAAATAGAAGACCACAACTAACCAATCACAATAAATAGACTAATTCCATTATCAAAAGACTCCCAAAAAAGAAAGGTTCAAGACAAGACAGCTTCACGTGTGACTTCTACCAAGAATTCCGGGAAGAATTATTAACAATTCTGCCCATAGTCTTCCAAAATATAGAATAGGAGGTAAAGCTAACTAACTCATTCCATGAAGCCAATGCCACCCTATTACAAAATCCAGACAAAAATACTGCATGCCAAGATAATTACAGACCAATCTCTGTAAGGAATATAGATTTTAAAATCCTTGCAAGTAAATTTCAGCAGCACATTAAAGGAATTATACAACATAACCAAGTGGGTTTTATTCCATGCATGCAAGAATGGCCCAACACAATACAATAAATTAATATAATAAACAATATCAACAAATTGAAAGGGAAAAACCACATGCACATCTCAACTGATGCAGAAAAGGCATTTGACAAAATTCAGCATCCTTTCTTGATGAAGACACTTCAAAAGGTAGGAAAAGAAGCAAAATTCCTCAACATGAGAAGGGGCATATATGAAAAAACCCACAGCTAATATCATACTCAATGGGAAAAGGCAAAGTTTTTCCTCTGAGATCTGGGACAAGACCAGGATATCTAATATGATCATTGTTAATCTGCATTGTGCTGGAAGTTCTAGCTGGGACAATTAGGCAAGAAAAAGGCATAAAAGGCATCCAAATTGGAAAGGAAGAAATAAAACATTCACTGTTTGCAGCTGACATGATCCTATATGTAGAAAGACCCAAGAAACAACAACAAAGTTCCTAGAGCTAATAAGTTCAACAAAGTGGCAGCATACAAGATCAGTGTGCAAAAATGAGCAGTGTTTTTATACTCTATTAATGAGCAAACTGAGGAGAAAAACTTATTTTACAATTGCAACTGAATTTAATCAAGGATGTAAAGGACCTATACATAGAAAACTTACAAGACTTTGGAAAAAGAAATAGAAGAAGACACAAATAAATGGAAGGAATAATTTTAACTAAGGATACAAAAGACCTATGCACAGAAAACTACAAGAAATTGTTAAAAGAAATCATGGAAGATCTAAATAAATGTAAGGGCATACTGTAGTCATGGATTAGAAGACTAAATATAGTTAAGATGTCAATTCAACCCAAAATTATTTATAGATTAAGCACAATAACAATCAAAATCCCCAAAACTTACTTTGCAGAAATAGAAAAAACAATAATCAAATTTATTTGTAAGGGCAGGGTCCCAAATAACTAAAAACATCTTAAGAAGGAAAAATTAAGTTGGACATCTCATATTCCCTGGCTTTAAAGAATAATATAAATATACAGTGACCAAAACAACATGGTACTGGCATAAAGATAGATATACAGACCAATGGAATCAAATTAACCCCTCAGAAATAGAACCTTTAATCTATGGACAATTGATTTTTGACAAGGAAGCCAAATGTCCTCAACTTGGACAATACAGCCATATCAGCAAATGGTGCTGGGACAACTGGATACCCATATCCAAATGAATGAAAGAGGACCCCTATACATACACCTTATACAAAAACTAAAGTCAAAATGGGTCAAAGACCTAAGCATTTTTTCTAAGAGTTTGAAATTCTTTTAAGAAAATATAGGGATACATCTTAAAGATCTTCTGGTAGGAGATGGTTTCCTAGGCTACACACTTGAGGCACAAGCAATGAAAGAAGAACTAGATGCATCAATGGCCACAAAATTGAGTACTTTTGGTCATCAAAGGACTTTGTCAAGGAAGTAAAAAGACATCCTAAGCAATGGGGAAAATACTAAGCAACCACATATCTGAAAAAGGTTTGATATCTAGAATATACAAAGAAATCCTACAAAATTCAGCAACAAAAAGACAAACAACCCAGTTTATAAAATGGGCAAAAGATATGAATAGACACTTTTCCAAAGAGAAAATACAAATTGTTAAAAAGCATATAGAAAGATGCTCAATTTCACTAGCTATTAGGGAAATGCAAATAAAACCACAGTGAGATACTATCTCACACCTACAAGGATGGCCATTGTCAAAAACACAGAAAACTACAAGAACAAGAGAGGGTACGGAGAGGTAGTCACACTTATTCACTGTTGCTGGTAATGCAGAATGGTATACTCACTCTAGAAGGCAATTTGGCAGTTCCTCAGGAAACAAGTTATAGAATAGCCAAATGATCCAACAATCCCATATTCCAGTAATGGGATGGCTTTTAAAAAGTGAATTTAATAAGTTATGAGTTTATAGTTCTAAACCTATGAAAATGTCCAAACTAAGGCATCCAGGGAGATATACCTTAATTCCAGAAAGGTCAATGGGTCTGGAACACCTCCATCAGCTGAGAAGGCACGACTGACATCTGCTGGTCCCTTGCTCCTGAAATCCATTGTTTTCAACCTCTGTTTCCATGGGGGTTCCTCACACCACTTCTCTGGGGCTGGCTTTGATCTTTTGTCTTTCCTTGGTTCTCCCAAGGTTCTGTCTTGCTTAACATCTCATGGGGAACCACATGGTACAGTCTGCTGGGCACCAAGTATCTCCAAACATCCATTTTTCTGTTCTCTAAGGATCAACATCTCTGTCAGCTCTGAATTCTCTCCAAAATGTTTCCTCTTTTAAAGAACTCCAGTAAACTAATCAAGACTCACCTAGAAGTCACATCTCTATGTAATCAAAAGTTCATGCCCACAATTTGGTGTACCACATCTCTGTGGAAATAACCTAATCAAAATTTTACTCCTGCATTTTGAATCAGGATTAAAAGAAATGGCTGCCCCCACATTACGGGATCAGGATTAAAACATGACTTTTCTAGGATATATAATAGATTCAAACTGGCAGGCAGGCCCTTCAGCCAATACTGATATCTCAAACACTGAGAATCATGATCTTAGGCCAACTTACACTAATAGTCTAAAAATGGGCCCAGTAGAACACCCTGTGGTAATTAGGTACAGGTTCCAACTTGGACAGGTAGATGATGCCCTGTTGTTCTGTTTCTGTGGACTTAAACCATCAGTATGTAAAACTCATCTATGGCTGACTACATTTGCTGTCAGCTAAGGAAAGTGCCCTCCACAATGAGTTACGCTTAATTTAAGTAGCTAGAGGCTTAAAAGAGAAAGGTGGGAAGGAATGTCAATGCAGCACAGCCCAAGCAGCTCAGCATACCTCATCTCAGCACTTGCAGCTCAGCCCAGACATCTGGAGATGCAGAAAGAAATTGCCCCAGGGAAAGCCATTGGAACTGAGGAGCAAGGAGATAAGGCCAGCAGACATTGCCATGTGCCTACCCATGGGATGGAGGAAATCAGATGAAAACCAGCTGCCTTTCGTATGAAGATCTAGAACTATTTAAATAAATAAATCCTCTTATTAAAAGCCAACATTTAGGTATTGATTATGGCTACTATATCCATATTGCCTGTTGTACCACAGCTGACTAGAGAAGTTGAAATAGATACCCTACCATGTGCAAAGCAAAGAATTACATACCAAATATTCATTAAAATATTTATGATCGTAAAATTACCAAAAAAGTGTACCAAGTCCCGAATTTAGTGATAACATAATGGGAATGAAAAGTCGCATATCATCTTTCAATAATATGATCAAAGAATCAATTCCCCCAAAAATAAATTTTTAAAAGTAATACAATTCCAAACAGAAACCAAATTTTTAAATTTGAAAAAATATTTTTCACCATTTATTTGGGAAAAATAAATGTGGAAAAGGGGTCAAGGAAAAATACAGAAAAACATAGTGCAGAAAGTTCTTCTACCAGATTTAAGGTATACACAAAAAGAAAAGAAATCAGTAGAAAGTAGAGTAGTGATTAAAGCTAAAATGTCTCAGAAGAAATAAGTAAACTGTCCTTTTCTCATGTGCTGTGAGTGCCAATGAGGAAATTCAGCTCTGATTGTCCTGGGCCCATATTATAAACCAAGGGAATAGAAGACTGATCACCAGGCAGTCATTGCAGCCAGTTGAAAAATGAGTTGGGCCAAATCCACACCCTTGGTGACATCACTTGGCTAAGAGATGAGCCCATCTAGAGTCACCAAATATTGAGGATCCAGCTTAATAGAGTCTTGTCTGACCTTCAAATGAGAGCATTCTTCCTGAGTCAGGAATGGAAGTCTTAATCTTGTGTGTTGGAGTGCTACATCAGAATGATTGTACACACAGTGACAGCAAAGTGAAGATTTTTTTAAACATGAAAAGCTGTGCAACTGAAATGCTGAATCTTTGCTTTTACCTCAGATACAGAGCAGTGCATCCAATACCCAGCTCAGGATTATCCAAACAGTGAGCAAAATCGCTGCCTCCCAAAGATCATTGTGACCTCCTGTCCTTTGGGGATTCATTGAAGGTGTCTCGCACTTGAACATCTCTGTGCTCCTGATCTTTGCTGCTGTGGTTTTGTGGGTCTTTATGAAGCACCGAGACACTCCCCCATCAAGGCCAATAACAGAACTCTCAGCTACATCCTGCTTGTCTCCTTCCTCCTCTGCTTACTCTGCTCCTTACTCTACATTGGCCATCCTAGCACAGTCAACTGCGTCCTCCAAGTCACCTTGGCAGTTGTATTTATTGTGGCTCTTTCCACTCTGTTGGCCAAAACCATTACTGTGATTCTGGCATTCCAGACCATGGAACCAGAAGAGCAATGAGGAGGCTACTGGCATCAGGGTTTCCAAGCAGACGTCATTCCTGTCTGCTTCCTGATCCAAGTGATTACCTGTGGAATCTGGCTGAGAACCTCTCCCCCTTTCATTGACATAGACACACACTCTGAGCCTGGCTATATCATCATCGAGTGCAATAAGGGCTCCATCACTGCCTTGTACTGTGACCTGGGGTACCTGGGATGCTTTGCCCTGGGAAGCTTCACCCTACCTTTCATGGCCAGGAACCTGCCCGACACCTTCAATGAAGCCAAGTTCTTGACCTTCAGCATGCTGGTGTTCTGCAGTGTTTGGGTCAATTTCCTCCCCGTCTACCTCAGCACCAAGGGGAAGGTCATGGTGGCCGTGGAGATCTTCTCAATCTTGGCCTCCAGTGCTGGATTGCTGGGCTGCATCTTTGCCCCCAAGTGCTATATTATTTTGTTAAGGCCAGAGAGGAACACTCAGCATGGACTACGATATAAAGCATATTCTGTGTGCAGTATGCCTCCTTATGTTTTATCTCACATGTTTCCTACAATAAAAAGAGGGCCTGAAGAATACCTACACCATACTTGCATTCAGATATCAGATAACAATACCACATAATTTACTTTCTTCACTGAACGAGCAACCCATATTTTTTTCTCTAATATTGTGAAGTATAACAACCCTCAGACAAATTTTCAACTTTAAATTTCATTTGTGATTCTTTATTTTAGTTCCTCACATTAAATTCAGTGAAGAATACTGATATACTAGCTAAATTGTGTGTAATAACCACGTTTATGTCATCTTTGATTTTTCACTTGTTTATTTCTAATTTTCCTTGAAAACAGCATAAATATTCCTTTCTTTTTAATAGGAGATTTGTTATCTTAATGACCCAGGAGCATTTACAGAATATTCTCTATTTTCCCACAGATTTCCATTGTCTTGTTTTAAATATCGTAAATTACTACCTACGAATCTCCCACTTTCTAGACCCCTTAATGTATTTCATTCATGTTTTGTCTCTTGAACAAATAAAAGGTTGCTGTAATACGCTGGAATTGATGGTGTGTTTTGTTTGATATCTGACATCACATTTCCCTCTCTGTTATAGCATCATTTCAGACCTTGAGGGAGAGTATGACCTCATCATGCCTGTGCCAATCAAAGGACTGACGACAGAAATGCTATTTAGAAAAGTCAACTAAGAGATGAAGACTTCAGCTTTCTCCCTCTAGGTTCTCTAGAGTCCATCTCTGACCATATTAGTACACCAGAAAATTTTATGTGTGGACCATTTGCTTAGCTTCTTGCAGAATAACCTTCTGAAATGTATGTATGTTATGCCCTAGTTTCAAGAAGTAGTCATTGATAAACATTCCTTTTTAAAGTTATAGAACAGTTATGAAGTGCACTGTTCATTTTACACACAGAATCTTACATAAAAGAAATTTCTTCCATAAGAAATTTATTTTAGAGTTGATTTCAAAGAATGTCTGTCATTTTTTCTGAGAAAATAATATGTTTTTGTGAAAATGAAAATTGCTTACTTTTCTGATGCCAAGTAACTCAGACTCCAACTTGATGCTCAGTCACATCAACTACTGTAACCTTTAAAATGATCATATTTGAATTATGATCCATTCCTTGTACAGTTACATCTGCAATGTCACACATTCCCCATTGCTATATCCATATATTCCAGGTCAGCATATGAAATTAAATGGGAATTATTGGCGAGTTTTGTGGAAGCCACAAAACAGCTGCTGCAGTTGGCACCATTACCAAGTCAATGAGTCAATATCAGGGCATATCAAGAAAAAAAAAGGAAATCTTTGAAGCCATTGCTTCAGTTACACCAAAAACTGCAAAGCATTTGTATACTCCATTGAGTTCTGTATATCACTTGTACAGATATTGCAAGACTTTTGGGTCCAGGACTTTTATATAAAAAGACAGTCCAGGAGATTCTGGCATCATGCAAGATGTTGTATTTCTTAAAGAAAGAAATTGATTTCTTAATAGAAAATTAAGATGAAGGAGCTACCCCTTTAGATTTTCATACCAGCAAAGTGTAGTTTGAAAATTTTTTAGGCAATGTAGAAGTAACAGGAGAGGCAACATCTGCTGATCAAGAGTGGGTAAGGAGATTCGTGAAGAACTGAAGAAACTGATTGGATACCTATTCTCTGGACTGAAGGTAGGACCAAAAATTCAATGCAGCATTTCCAGACCATGTGGGTGATGCACCTCTAACCCCTGTTTGTAGAAGAGATAACTATATGCAAGTTTTGTTGTAAATAAATAAAGATATAGTTTATTGCCAATAAAGTCAAATCTTTTTTTGTAGATGCAACATTCTGCCGAACAGAAATACCTGGATGATGATGATGTTTAAGTTCCATTAGTTTAATCTAAGTGTGCATCTTCAAATAACCTATTTCAATATCTGTATCTCTGGGATTTCTAATAAATCTCATAGATCTGGTTTATAGCTCTGGACCCTTTATGGTCTTTGAAAAGTCACTTCATCTCTTACACCTCAATATAATACCACCTGCCATACTTACCTAATAAAGTGCTATGTAAAATGATGACTTCCCTTTGAAGTGAGACTCTTTGAAAAAGCCTAAGATTGGTTAGTATTTTTCCAATTTATGTATCAACACTGCTTATGAAAAAAATGCAATGGAAAGGAGTGAGGAAGAGGACTAAAATGCATAAAACTCCATGCCTGAATTTTTTTTCTCTTTGCCCCTCTGGATCCATTCTCCTCCCTTCTCCATGCAGCAAAATGCAGAACAAACAAACAAACAAACAAACAAACAAAAAGCCTGAAAGGAGATCTGGTATTGTGGCTTGAGACTGTTTTTGCTGATTTTCTGATCTTTGGCCTTTGGAATTGGCTTGGCAAATGCCATTGTAATACTCTTGAATTTGAGATGGAAATATACTGAATTTATTGATTAATTTTGAGTATATTTGCAATAGCGAGTTTTCCCTTTCAGGGACTTGCTATATTTTTCCATTTATCCTCTGTTCATCATATTTTATTAGTAATATGTAATAAATATACAAAATAAAATAGTAAATAACATTTGTTAGTAATATTTATAAATGTGTACATAAATACATATGTGTGCATACACATATGAAGTGAGTAATTTTTTCCAAATCTGCCTTGGCTCCAGAGAGAAAACAGAAAAAGAACCATTGATTTCTCCTCTTAACAGAGAATGAATTCATGTGTGAATTAGATAAATGGTCTACTTTTTAAAAAGGAGTTTTCTACAATAAAAACAAATGATTGTTGAATTTTCTATGAGCACTCACTCCTTACAGTTTTAAGTGTGAGAACAGAAATATTTCCAATAGAAGATGAAATTTTCCCATGGAAAAAATAAAATAAACCTTACTAGAGCCACATCTGGTGCACTTCTGTATCTACAACTAAACATTAATCATGTTTATGTAATTAATTATGTACTTAATTATGTTTGATATGAATATGTATATCCTTTGTATTTCATTGAAGTAAAATCATTGTCAACTGACCGAGGAGTGAGAAAGACCAAAATTACTCAAAGGCAGTGGGGGATACATGCCAAAAGACATTCTGTATAGGTAAAACAAACAAAAAAAGAGATATTTGATGATCACTGGCATCCTAAATCATTACTTCACTTAAAAAGATATACAAAATATCTGGGATAGAACAATTTAATTAGTGAAGAGGAGGGTTGTCATTGAAGGAATGGGAGATGGGGCAAGATGGCAGCATAGTGAGGTGCAGAATTTAGTTTGTCCTCTAGAGCAGCTAGTAAATGGTCAGGAACTGTACAGAACAACTGCTAGAGATATAAGTGACCAGACACACATTGTATAGCAGTCTGAATGGTCGAACAGCTGAGTTCCAATACAGAATTGTAAGTCTCCCTAGCTGGGAAGGCTGGGGCCCATCCCCCTTAGGCATGGCTGGCTAGTTCCACCAGATGAAGGGGATAATGCAGAGATAGTAAGACAAATCAAATGTCACTGGCAATAGTTTACAACTCTATAAATTATGAAGTAAATATTTCAAATGTTTGTATTTTATATAGTGTTTGGGTATAAATGATAATAATAGTTAAAACTAATTGATCATTTAATAAATGTGCCTGTTTGCAAGTATTATGTGCCCTAGAAAAGACATGTTTTAATTCTGATCCACTCTTGTGGGGGTAGTCATTCTTTTAATCCTGATTTAATATCATGGGGTGGGAACTTTTGATTAGATTATTTCCAGGGAGATGGAGCATGGTCAATTGTGGGTATCATGTTTTGATTAGATGAAGATGTGACTCTAGGTGTTCAGGGTGAGCCTTGAATAGTTTACTGCAGTTGTTTAAGAGGAAACATTTTGTAGAAACTGGAAAGACAATGCAGACATTTGCAGATCGAGACAGAAATAGCCCAGGGCTCACAGAAATAGAACCTGAAGAGGAGAAATCTCTGGCCCCAGCAGATGCTCAGCTAAGAGATGAGACCAAGGGTTTTCTCCTGGAGCAGTGACGTGAAGGCCCACAAACGCTGAGAGAGAAGTTGGATGCAATGGAACCAGGAACAAGCACAAGCAGATGCCAGCCACGTGCCTTTCCAGATTACCCTTCCTTTAGCCAACATATCTTTCTCTGAATGCCTTAGTTAGGACACACTTATGGCCTTAGAACTATAAACTTACAACTTATTAAATTCTCTTTTTAAAAGCCATTCCATTCTGCTAGATTGTATTCTGGCAGCTGAACAAACTAATACAATATATTGTTGGCATTTTTGAAGAACAATAGGTCTTAATTCTAGAGATCATTGGGATCCCCAATGGTTTCCTATATAGAACGTCTGATTTTCTTTGCCCTAGCCTGTAACCTGGGCTTTTGTCTATTTTATCAGACCATGGGTATTCATACAGGTCAACCAGGATTCAGAACCACTGCACTGAGGACTCTTTTTCTATTTTTTCTTTACTTAAATTCTTTCAAGAAACCCTAATAGAGATTTAATTATTATATGTAAATGTCATCTGAAAAACACTTGCCCAAGGCATAGAATTAAATTTTCAAATTCCAAATGTTTTTGAATGACTCTGAAGCCACAGGACTTGCCACTACACAAAGTGCAGTACAGATGTGAACACTGATTATATGTACACACACACACACACACA
>PVIY010059276.1:0-12113 GCA_004026745.1 Myrmecophaga tridactyla | reverse complement strand
GGCCCCGCCTCCCCTGGGCCCCGCCTCCCCACCTGCTGCTTGGGGCAGGCACAGCCAGCGCAGCGCGGTCAGCGGCCCGTGGACATCGGGGCTGCTCGCTATGGCAGCGTGTCCGAGTTTCCTGGGAACTGGCCTGAGTTTTCATGTGGTCACCGACACTGGCCGGACAGGACACCGACTCTGACCAGTGCCCGATATCCCTCAACTGAAGGCTCTGCTCGGGGCTCCCGACAGCCACGTGGCTTCTCTGCCCACGCGTGCCCACTTTTGAAGGTTCTGAAATCACCCGAAACCCCTGCAGATGGTCAAACCAGGGGTCACAGGACAGGGAAACTGTGAATAAAAAACCTCAGTGATACCCCAAATCAGGAAAACAGGGAAAGTAGAGTTTTGTCGACATCGTGTGAAAATGAACTCACATATTTCATTTCACTCTGAAGAGCGAAAGCATTTTCCCCAAAATCATCACAGAGAAAGGTGACCTTTCTAATCCACTTTAGCATGTGCCTGAGAGTTCCTTTATAGGTGCCTCACCTCCCCACGATACTCAGGAAGCCTCTATTTCTTGGAATAACACTAAATGTAAGCTTCCCAAGACCTGAAAATTAGATGATCGATATTTTAATGAGCAGATAAATGACAATTAAATGTGAAGCTGTTTCTGGGCATTTACATAAAGGGTCGGGGTTGACACATAGTCAAATGCTGTTCAAATATTTCTCTGAACAGAAAGTCGCTCTTTGACAGAAATGGAGAAGAATATCTTATATGAATATCCTGCTTACTTTTCACTGTCATTAAGCTCATTCTTTGAGAAAAACTTAATTTAATAATGAAAATATAAGGTAATCGAATTATTTAATTGCTGAGTGAAAAAAATTCTCACTTTGTAAGGGAAGTAAAGGAAACTGTAAGCTCAAATGTTAATCTTTGCATAAAACTGTAAGCTCAAATATCTTAATTCCATTTTATCTTCATTTTTCCATGGTTCTAACATAGAGAAGATATTGGCAAAATATATTATTTTAAATTTTAGAATTCTACTTTTTATTTCTTCTGAGTTGAAATTAATCTTCTTAAATGAATCAATGGATTTGTAGTGCAACATTTTTTTCTACACTGGGGAATAGTTCTAATTTTATACTAATTTTTGCTGTTGCAGTATTTATAACAAATTACAAGGCATTTTTTTCACTCAACAGTTTATAGGGCAACATAAAATTAAGTTTTTAATCTTCCTTTGGAGGAAATATGACTCCATTTACTAAGTAATAATGGTGTTATTTTTCAGGTGAATGTAGAAAGGGAAAGGGAAGAAAAGAAACAGTTCAAGCTACCAAGAATTCAAAACTCTTAATTGTGAAAAACAACAGTTTAAATTATTTGAAAACAAATCTACATAGATGTTTATCCTCAAAAAATTAATTGTAGCATAGCTTATAATATCAGAAAACTGGAAACGACCAAAATGTAAAACACTGGGAAACATTGCAAAGTTGTTAAATCAACTGTGAGATTTTACGAATAATAAAGTAAGCTTTAATATAAGTAAAATTGCAGTACTTGCAATACTGTATATGTGTTTATGATATCTATTTTGTAAGAAAACATGCTGGACATGATTAGATTGATAGATAGATGATGGAGAAAAAGATGAGAAAGAGAAGAAGATAACTTCTAAAATGAGACCCAATAAGTGCTAGCTCCCTAAGGAGAGAAATAGTGTGTACTGGGGGGAAAAATCCTTTTAATTTGCACCTTCTGAATCTTTGTACCATTTCATAAAGAACCGCAGAAGAATATCCTTGTCTAAAAATCTCGGTGAAAAATCTGAAAGTTATTTAAGATGAATTGCTAGGATTGTGATTCTAGGACATAAGCAGTTTTGAATAAAAACTTTGCTTCAGCAAGGCCACAGCTGCATCATTAGCTAAGGCACGGTAGCGAGATCCTCGGCATCCATGAAAAGGATAGTATTCATTATCGCTATTGACATAAGGAAAAAGAAAAAGTATAAAACAACATTTTTGTGACAATTAGGATGGCCGAATAATTTTTGTGTATTTCAGTGCTATGCAAATTTCTTAAATTGTTTATATTAGCTATCTATTAATAATATCATTTTGTCTACATATATACTCCACAGAAGGTTTTGTATTTTTTATTTTTAATTGTTATGATAATTTGTATTTATCGATTTATTTGTAAATTTCTCTTCTAAAGTCCATCAATCATGTTATTTATGATTTATCCTTTTATTCTTTACTTAGATAATACCTTCTGAGGTAATTATTAACTTGCATTTTCAAAGCATTTAATATAATACATGTTGGGAGATAAAGAATCAAATTTTATTTTATGAATAGATTTAAAATATTGTCTTAAACCATTTTACCAGGAGTAAATTCTTATATTTAGTGTTGAGCTTTATATCAGACTGTCTGGCTAAGCTCACATCCAATTACACTGTAGAAATCGCTCCTCATTGTTCTATATTTCTCAAATGTCTGTGTTCTATCACTTATTCAACCAAATGAATGTTATGTAATTTCCGGCTAAGGAAACTCCTTTATGGTTTGAGCTGTAAGTGCATTCATTTCCAGAAAAACCCTTTATGATTTACCCCTTTGCAGTACGGAATGTTCAGTGCTGGTACCCACGCTAGCGCAGTGACAGCTCATTAGTGCAGGGGTGGCCGAAGCCAAAGTCGTGACTGGGGCCTCATACTCTAGCCCAGGTCCCAAGCTCCCCACCAGAATGAGCATACACCCCGAACAGCCTGACCCCAAACAGGAGGCTGGCAGTGGTGGCACATGCCCACAGGAGCTGTGCTCTGTTCTCAGTCCTGTGAATGACTAGAAGTGTCTTGCACATTGTGCACTTATTACTAAGTGACATTTACTCTTAAAGAAATGCTAAGCCTCCATGTGTCCTGTTTTTTTAATTAGTAGCAGAACTGGAAAATGCAAGCTGTCAAATACCTGTTTCTTTATTGATACCAAAATAGAATAGCTGTATGTTAATTGCCTGATAGCAATCAGTGATGTGAAAATATAATCCATGCCTACTTTGAGAGAAGACAGGAATACGTAAATGACCTAGCACTTAGTTTGTGCATTTGCATGGAAAGGTGATAGTATTTTTAAAAATAACCTAATTTCATTTTGAAGATGTGACAGGCTTTTGATATTCATTCATACCAATTGGTAATGTCAAGAATATTAAAGGGTGAAAAAATGAAAAATCTTAAATAAACATTCTATATGATCTTAATGCAAGTAAGATCATTGCAAGTAAATCTAATGCCACTCAACTCAATACTTTACATTTAGCCAAAAGAATTAATAAATATAAGCAAACTATTTTAAGCATTTGTGAGGAATTTTGTAATATTGAGTGATACAAAACTGAGTCATCTGTGAGAAAGCAGGAAGGTTATATTTCTTATTCCTGATTTCACAAAAATATAATGAAGTCAAAATTAGAAAGCAGGCGGCCCTGAGTCACCACCCTTTAGTTATTTCTGTGGCCTCGCGTGGCTAACTCCTCGTTTGCGGTCTTTTTCCTTACATAAAACACATCGTTCCTTGGCTGTGTGCATGTGGGGAGCTAGGGAACAGAGAGATTAAAGACTACTTTTAGTAGAAATCATGACAGTAGAAGTGCCATTTTCTCACAAAGCCCAGTGCCTTGAGACAGGTATATTCCCAGTTTACAGCTGAAGGATGTGAGGTTCCAGAGGCCACTTTCTCCGCCGCAGACACCTGGTCTGCATGAAAAGTAAGACCCCTCCAAGCTCATGTCCTAGATGAAATGGGAATACTGTGTGTGTGCGTGCTGCTCTTTGTTGTTGTTGTGTTTGTTTTTGCTTTTGCAAAAGGCAGCAACCCAGTTGAAATAGCTTAGGTTAAAAATGTGAGGCTTTTGTTAGCTCAGGGATTGCAAGTAAATGTTGAAGTGTTAAACTGCCGTGGGTGCACACATAATGCTGATAGGGGCTGGAACTCCCCGGATAATCTCTGTTTTTCCTTTTGCAGCCAGACGCATGCACACCTGCAGTAAACACGCACGGGCACACACACCCATGCATGCACACCTGCAGTAAACACGCACGGGCAGACACACCCATGTGCTCCTCTCTGAAGACGAGTCTCTTTCACTACTTTCTCTTTCTTGTAGGGAAATGGTAAGCCTCAGGGGCTTGGGGAATGGGCTTGGTTCCAGGCTCTCTCCAGAACCTCTCGTCCTTTAACCATACCTGGACCCCCAGTCACAGCGCACGCACACTCACCTGTTTACAGTCCTGCTGGGCTTTCCTGCTTTAGGGCCCCACTCCAGCACCGACACACAAGTCACTAAATGAGCATCTGGTTATGTATCAGTCTATGAACATGGGTTATTATTTCTTTGGGGTCCTCTACTTGACCATTCCAGGGCGAGACAATCCACATTTTTATCTCAGATTATCACAAAAACGTGACAGTTCTCTACTCGGCTAATTGGGAAACAGAAAGGGAGGGAGGGGCTGGGATTTGAACCCTGCTCTTAGTCCAAAGCTAAAGACCCTTTCTCTTTCATCTAGTGGAGTTTGTGCTTTGCTTCAAACAATAAACAACAAAACAAGATAATTTTTCTTTAACTTCTTATCAACAAAGAAGTTGAATTTTAAGCTATTTTTGAAAGGCTACAGGTATCAAATTTATGCTGAAAAATGTCTGTTTTTTTTCCCTTAGCCAATACATAAGTGTATCAGAGAAATTATGATATATCAGATTTTAAAATGATTTTAAAGCTGAAATATATCAATATGATTATCATAATTTCAGTGGAGGATAAATGTTTAATTTATTAATATTCACATTTCAGTGAACTATATGATATTTTAACTAGCGTTTTGATTAATGACAGGAGTACACTTTTTAAAGTATAAAATAAGAGCAATCTGTGGAAAAATTATACAATGGAACAAAGAATATAAAGCAAAATGAAATATAAAGATATAGTCACATAATTTTATAACCTCAAACATAATAAATAGGAAATAATAACTACTGTATCAAAAAAGTGTGCTTGACAACTTTCTCATACAGTATTTGATGTGGGCTGATAGTTTTGGTTGTGGCTGGTTTTGTATTGCAGTGGTTGTGATTTCTTATTCTATTCATTGCCGAAATAATGAAACTGAATGACATTCTCCATTGGCTAATGGCTATATTTGCTCTTCCATGCCTGGAATGCAAGCCCACTCTAAATAAGAGGGCATGGCGACCCTCTGAGACAGCTTCCAGCATGCTACCGGCCTCATCTCCAGTGCTTTAGAGGTGCCTGAACAAAGGACGAGCTTTAGCTTCCATCTCTGAGGATGGCATTAGAGTGAGATTCTCTTCGGGTGTCCAAGTGGGAACTGCAGCTGTGACAGAATTTCCCTGAGCCACGCTTCCTCTCTCTTCCACACATTGGCGCATAACCAGCCGTAGAGCGGGGAAAACCTGTCTTCCCAATGGATCAGGGCAAACATGTTATAAAATCAGGAAAACACGAAGGATTAGGTATTTACCATTTAGACACTGAGAATATGCTGGGTTTGCCAGTGATGTGAACTCTTTGTTGGAAAAGTAGTAATACTTTCCCGAGATCTATCAGTATTTTTCTGAAAACTGTTAGGGTAGTGAATAGACAGGAAGTAGGCGTGGATGGCCTGCTGTGGCTCTGCCGCTTTTATCGCTTCCTTTCAACTACATCCTGTGGTATTCTCATGTTTTGTGAGTATATTGGAATGCTGCAGTCTGCACTCGGTCCTAGCCAGGAGGCCAGGGAGTGGTGGAATGCTGTATTCTATGAGAAATAACAAGAAGTTGGAACTTGGAATCATGATAAGCCATTATGAACACAGAGTAATTCCCTTGTCTGAGACAATGTATTGAGGTTTTTGGAACTCACTGGAAAGTACTGAAATCGAGTTCACAGTTCTCCACAACTGACATAAGCGCCTTCGATGAGGGGAAGAAGTTGATGTCCAGTCCACACTGCCATTTTACTAGAAGCACCGTGGACCTACGTCACTTCTCTTTCCCCCTTGCTTCCCGCCACGGCCGCACTGGAACTCTCAGTAGAAGAGTGGGCCTTAAGCAATGTACACAGCTTTTCCTTTTGCATCATGCTGTGGGAGCAAAGGGATTAGGTTCATTTTCCTCTCATTTTGACATTTATTGCCAATGTGTTATATACACTTAATTATTTCAATTCAGCGAAGTGTAAGGAGCAACAAGCCATATTGATAGAAATGAACAGAAACAGAGATACGGCTTATGGACCGCAGGGTTCTTGATGTTTGGGGCAGATTTCCTGAGGGAAATTTTGGCTTATGGGTAAGTGGCTTTCAAACTGGACACATTAATCAAATTTCCTAATTTGTAGAGCTGGGAAAAATACTTCTATTTTGTAGCATTTGTCATGAGAACAGCATAAGGGCTCATACACTGCCTCGGTGGGTGGGTGGGATGGCAGAGCTGAGAAGCTCACGTGGGAGGCCCTAGGCGCAGCGGCCACCCCGGAACGAGGGCTGGGGCACCCGCCACTGGGCCCCTGCGGCATCCCCCCGGCGCGCGGCCTGGGAAGCGCAGTCCCGATCGCAGAGTCATCTGAAAACCAGGTGTTCTCAAATGACGAAAGAGGCTTATTTCAACCATGAACTACAGTATCATTCTAAACATTATTTACAAGTTTTAAAGGATGACCTAAAAAAAAAATTACATCATGTCTGTGATAAAGGAATATATGCCTATGAGAAAAACAGTTAATTGTTACGAAATTCTACTTAAGCATATCATTTTTATAAACATATTTCAAAAGGCAGAATTTCATTTCAAATCCACTGGCTGATAAGTTTGGGCAGATTGAGAAATATGATGCTCCTCAACGGAAAATATAAACGGTAATAATGACCATTTATTGCCCTCTTACAGGTTGTTGGACTACCCTGAATGTCACACACATTTATCAATTTAACATCTCTAACAACCCTGTAAACTAGATATCATTGTGTTAATTTTACAGATGAGGGTAAAAAGGTAAAGAAAGTCTGAATATTTTCATGGGATAAAATGGAATGATTTGCTTCCAACAGACCAGCAGAGCCATGAAACAGGACATCAGGCGTCAAGTTCTAAACTGGGCTCAGCTACCAACACTGAAATTACTTTTATTAAAAGTTTTATTATTTTAATGGTATTAAAATAATTTAAGGCCATAACCTTCATTGATAAAGATGTACGTTTCTTCAAGCAGTGTAAATCTGAGAGGAGTAACTGAGCTAACTCTGCTTCACTCACGGAAGCATACATTATGAAGATATGGTTTTTCACTGAAATTTAAAAGAAATGAGATATATTAGATATGCCAGGACTTTAACTTTCAGAAATTTTATGCTTTATTTTGAACTGGAAATGGAGGGGAGAAAATTTATTTGATGATTCTTGCTTGGAGGAAGGCTATTTCAGAAAGTGAATTAGATGCCTGTATATGAAAATTGGAAATAAGATGCAAATGCAGCAAAAATCTACAATTTAGTTTGATTGCAGCATAGGCCGCTTGGCAGGTGAGCTCCTTGAAATAAGCGATCCAGACCGCATGAGTTGGTCTGCGGCTGTCGGGGCACAGCGGGCACTGCCTCTCAGCCCTGCCCCCGGCTGCACGGGCCTCCTGCCCTCACTGCAGGCGTGCACGCCCCCAGCAATACACTTATCACACTCTCTCCGGAGCACTTCAAGTCCTTCATCCGCTCCCACTGATGAAGTTTTGATTGATGTAGAAGACAGCAAATAAAATCCCAAAGAATAAAAGTGTTACTTTATCCCTGAAACAGATTATGTCAGATCATATATATATATATATATATATATATATATATATATATGTTTAAACATTTTCAATCTAATTTGTATTGTCTGGATTTTGGAGGAAGAGGCGTGCTTGGCAAGGTGCCTCAAGCATCATATATATATGATCTGGCATAATATATATGATATATGTATATACTCAACTATATATATATGTATGATATATGTATATACCCAACTAATATTGATTTTAAGATTAATTCCCAGTGAGTGATACAGGAAACATTTATCTGTTCTAAACACAGCACAGCATTACCTTCCAAATAGTTACATTATTGATACAGTGACAAAAGGAACAGCTTTACGTAAAAATGCAAACAATCCACTAAAACTGTGGTCATTTGCATTCTAAAATGCTTGTTTTGACTTTAAAATATCTTACAAATAGCTTCCCCTTAAAATACATGTTTCCTTGTATGTTTATAAAACATTATTTGATTGAGATGTGCTGGATAAAATAAAATTGAAGCTTCAAGAAAATGACCATGTATAAAGTGAGGACTCACATCTGCAAAGCACCGGCTGAAAGAAGTCAGATAATTACACAAGGTGACTTACATCCCCGTCCCCCAGCAGGAAACCCTCCGGCAGTGGGTCAGCATGTTCACCTCTGACCTTTAGCAACAGTAGGATGCTTGTGGCACCTTGCCAAGCACAACGCCTCTTCCTCCAAAATCCAGACAATACAAATTAGATTGAAAATGTTTAAACAATAATAAACTGATCTTCTCCCCATGAGTTTTCTTCTAGGAATTATAAAATGGGGCGTACATACCTTGCATAAATTCACTACAGAAGATAAATAGTATTACTTTTCCTCCCAGAAATACAGGAAAGCCCAAGGCATTCAGTGCTCTCTGGCAGTGCGTAATTAAGTGTCCAGGAGATGCGTAAGGCCCGGGTTGCCGTGGAATATTTCACGCGAACGAGCCTGGTCTTGCAGCTGCTCTTTCAGTGAAAGTTGAGGAAGCCAAAGAGAACCAGCTTTAAAACCAAGGCAGGTGGATGCTGGTACCGGTCGTGGTGGCTTGGTCCCTCTGTTCGAATTCAATTCTACTGACATAATTCTAGGGAAGATGGAGCTAGGTTTCTGTTTGCAGGCACTTACCCGACAAATTCAGGCCCGTCCTTTCTAAAAGGGAGGCAGCCCTGAATGCTTATTTCCTTGAAAAGAGCATCAAGTGCTAATAGTCACAAATCAAGAATCATTATCTAATCTCAGATATTAATTGGCTTTATAACTATGATAATACAGACTTTAATAAGCTCAAACACAATTGTTTACACTCGCCACCCATGCCTTATTTTTTAATTAACAGTTATTATTTTGCTACAGTTTTAGTTTGTTAAATGATGCTAGAGTACAATCTACCAGAAATGGAATGACTTCTTTGTTTTTATTTTGTTTTGCACGGGCAGGCTCTGGGAATCGAACCCAGGTCTCTGGCATGGCAGGCGAGAACTCTGCCACTGAGTCACCATCACACCGCTCAGAGATGGGGCAACTTTTTAAAAGGGAATTTAGTAGGTTGCAAGTGTACAGTTCTGAGGCTGGAGAAAGGTCCAAACGAAGGCATCTAAAGAAGATGTCTGGACTCAGGAAGGGCCGATGGGATCTGGAGCGCCTCTGTCAGCTGGGATGGCTCGTGGCTAGCCTCTGCTGGCCCCTTGGCTTCTGGTTTCAGACAGCTTCCCCGAGGGTTCTCTTTCCGCATCTCCAGAGGTCTGGGTCTCGTGTTGGCTCTTTTGGCTCTGAGCTCTCTCCAAAATGTTTCCTCTTTTAAAGGATTCCACTGAACTAATCAAGACCCACCTGGAATCACATCTCCATCTAATGAGAAGGCCACCCCCACAATTGAGTGGATTATATCTCCTTGGAAACAATCAATCAAAGGGCCCCACCCTGCAATATTGAAGCAGGATTAGAAGAATAAGGCTTCTCTGGGGTATGTAACAATTTCAAACCAGCACACGTATTTAAACTTCCCATCTCACTACAACTCTTTTTCACACCATTGCTCATTGTTCCCATATTCCTTATCCTGAAAAATCTAAACTTGTCCACATAAACACACCAGCCCTAACATAGAGCACATACAATATCAGAAATTAGGTTAAAATAAGAGACAAAATAGGGACATATTCTGCACATTTACTGTGTACCAGGCCCTTAATTACATAATCTCAAGTAGTTTCTATCACAACCCTGGGAAGTGTGTATTTTTGTATCTGTAGTATAGAGGCTACTGAGGTGCCAAAACATTCACTAACATATGCAAAGTGCTCATTTAAGAAATGGGGACACCATCTGACCCTTTATCCCTAAATCTTAATTTTAGGGATAATTAATTTTATCCCTAAATCTTAATTTCTCGGTTATATATTTACAAAGTGCTTTCATAGCTGTAGCTTTCATTATTATAAGAGCAAACCAACAATTTATACAATCCAAAATTAGTATTCCATTTTTTTCTGAAAACAGGCACACAAGGAATGTTAAGGTTTTGTCCAAGGAAACAAAACTTCTCTCAGGCAGAGTGAGGCTGAGAAACAAGTTTGTCAACCCTCGGAAGAGGTTTCCATCTCCGTCGTGCAGAAGCCTGCTAAGACAGAAAGGGGCCTCCACACGGTCTGAAAATGTTCTGGGCTACAAGATTGGATGAAGAAAGCTTCCCCAAACATCTTTTCCATTCACTGTAGATCCACGAGGGCATTTGTGTGTGAAGCATGCTTTACCCTGTCAGGAACGGTTTCATTGTTTGCTGTTTATTGCTGGATTCATAGCGTGGAAACAAGCTGGAGAAATGGACACATTTGAGATTTTAGGAAATGCTCATTTTTTCATCTTTTATAAACTTTCTTATTGAAAAAAGACACTCTCCTCTGGCATTTTAGCATCTGATGTTAATGAACGAGATGTGTTAATGCAAAATTCGCACCGACATATCTAAATAAGAACATACATGTCCCTTACTGGTTTGGCTATGCAGGTGAATGGAATGATCCTTTCTTTTGCAAGGAAAACTGCTTGGGCACAATAAACACTGAATCCTTGTTTATTTTTCACGTTGGGTAAGTTTTCTTCTCACAGGGCATAATTTACTGTAAGTCACCTTTCTTATTCCTGACAGGCTTTAACTGGGAGAAGAGGAGTCAGGTCCACTTGGCATCTTCAGTAGCTTATTTTGACACCTCACTCATTTGTTTAAATAATTCACCGATCCAGGGTAAGCTAACACTCCAAACACAAGGAACTTTCATTTCCAGACTAAATCAGCACACATTTGCATCTTTACAGTTAGGTGCAAATGAATTCATGCATGGAGCTGAGCCAGGCTGGCTTGTTTGCTCACCCACCCCAGTCCTTCCACTTACTTTAAAAACTCTTTTCCTGTAATTTACATTATATTAGGCTGAGCCAGAGACGCTCACTTGCTGTATAAATGTCAAGTTGACTGATGGGATGTCAGAAATCTCCAGATACTTAGAGTGGTAGCTTTATTCTCCCATTTTAATAATTGACATATATGTACAAAGTTTTAAACTTGTTGAATGATGTGACCTGGAGCTAACATTTCTGACTTTTCATGAATTGTATCAGCTCCATAGAAGCACTATCCCTTCTCTTGGTGGCTGCAAATCCTACAGGAGCTCTTTCCCTTGGCTCCTTACTCTAGCTGGCAAAGAAATTTAAATGACATTCCTTATGTGTCTCATTTTTTTCATTTTAATTTTAATATACAATTTATGTTCAACTGTATTGGAGTGAATTTCCTACACATTATTTTAGTAGAAACAACTTTTTAGGCCTCTTTATCTATAGTCTTTAGACAAAATAAAACAATGTAGGATGGATTGACTTTGATTACGAGTTTTGCGGCACAACTCATTGAAGGGTTCTTGTATAATTTTCTTTATCAATCATCTGAAATGGCTAAATAAAAAGAAACAAGCTACAGAAATAACCAGATATCATTCCTTATATAATGTAAGTATCAGGTTCTTATATCTACATCTCAGGTTGTTATATCTTATATTTGATATCTGATACTTATATACTATAAGTATCAGGTTCATATATCTTTTTTCCATGTTGAAATATCACAGTGAAATTCTGAATGTCTCCAAAATCATTTTAGTGTCATTGCTTAGGAGTACTTGTGCTTGTTATATAGTATGCATCTCTAATTAATGACAATTCTTGAAATGATGATC
>PVIY010059275.1:0-12113 GCA_004026745.1 Myrmecophaga tridactyla | reverse complement strand
ATATCTTCAATTTTCCTGGTGTGCTTTGTTATTTTTTGTTGTTGGCGTCTAGACATTTAATTACCTTTATTAGTTTATTCTGGAGGTTGCTTTCACTTATCTTACCTAGGGTTTTGTTGCTAGATGAGTTTGTTGTCTATCTGTTCTTTGACCTTCAGTTCAGCTTTTTCTGGGCCTCTAGCTTAAGTTTTGTTTAACACAGGATAATTTTTCAGTTCTTGTTTTCTTGTTTCTTGTCATGTTTGTAAGGTGCCTTTTCCCTCCCCACCCTTAGGAGGGTCTACCTAGGTATTACTGATACTAGCCGGATTTTCCCGGGCTAAACTGGCCTCCTACCAGGGGGAAGGAGTCACCTGCGTCAGTTTTCCCTGAGGGTGAGACCCGGCAGGTTGAAAGACTTTCCTGTGAAGTCTCTGGGCTCTGTTTTTCTTATCCTGCCCAGTATGTGGCGCTTGTCTGCCTGCGGGTCCCACCAGCAAAAGATGTCGTGACTCCTTTAACTTTGGGAGGCTCTCCCTGCTGGGGGCGTGGTTGAGACAGAGGAGAGGTTGTAGGCTGGTTTTAATGGCTTCAAATTACCATATCTTGCATCTGAATTTCTTTGAGGGAGGGATTCCACCTGAGTTGGGCTTCACCCCTCCCCTGGGGAAGGCTCAGGTGGGAGACAGCCCTGAAAGCAGTCTGTTTCTGCCTATGCGTGGGGCAGTTGCAGCCCGAGAAGTCCCATTGCTGAATCCAGAGGCTGCCAAGTCTCCGTAGAAACAGCCACGAAAACCCCCGTTTTGTCCCCTTTCCTCTTTTTCGGTTAGCCCAATAAGCGACTTCTGACTTGCCCAGTTTTGCGTGAGCTGGGGGCCTATTTTTGGTAATCAGAATTTGTTTATTAATGCCACAATTGGCCCTTGGTTGGATTCAATCCCCGCTACTGTAAGTCTCTTTCCTTTCCCTCCAAGAAGCTGACTATGGGGGAGGGGCGCCGGGCGCCGGCCGCCGCAGCTTTGGGGAACTCACGGTTCCGGAGACTTGCCGTCGGTCTAGCTGCTCCAAACTTGGACGCGCTGTGTGTCCGGTCACTATCGTGGTTCCGGGAGCTGTTCTGTACTGTTTCTGGTTATCTAGTAGTTGTTCTGGAGGACGAACTAAAACGCGCATGTTGCTAAGCTGCCATCTTGGCCCCTCCCACTGGTCTACTTCTTTTAATTGTTTTTTTCTTATTCATGTTTTCCTCCTTCCCGCATCTTGAAATTTTTTCCCCTTTTTTAAATGTTTTTTTTTTGTAATTGTGAAATATAACATATATACAAAAAAGTAAATTTCAGAGTACTTTTTAACAAGTAATTATAGAGCAGAGTTTTAAGTTTGTTATGGGCTACAGTTCCACAGCTTTTCATTTTTTTCTTCTAGCTGCTCCAAGACACTGGAGACCACAGAAATATCAATATACAGTTATACTCATTTGTTAAATCCTATCTTCTATGATATAATCCTCCTCTTTTATAACATATATACAAAAAAAGCAATAAATTTCAAAGTACATCACAACAGTTAGTTGTAGAACAGATTTCAGAGTTTGGTATGGGTTACAATTCCACAATTTTAGGTTTTTATTTCTAGCTGTTCTAAGGTATGGAGACTAAAAGAAATATCCATATCATGATTCAACACTCATGCTCATTTGTTCAACCTAATCTTCTTTGTGTGACTCCATCATCATCTTTGATTTTTCTCCCAATCTTGAAGAGCATTTGGCCTATGCCCATTCTAACTTTTCATGTTGGAAGGGGCTGTTGATAATATAGGATAAGGATGGAACTAATTGATGTTCTGGAGAGTCTGCCCCTCTGCATTTTAGGACTTACTTGGTCCAGGAACCCATCTGGAGATTGTAGGTTTGGAAAGTTTCCCTAGTGAATAGAATCTTTGTAGAAGCTTATATAGTGTCCTAGGTATTCTTTAGAATTGACAGGAATGGTTTTGGTTGGAGTTTGGCAAGTTATATAAGTAGCAGTGTCTAGCTGAAGCATGTGTAACAAGTGACCTCCAGTGTAGCCTCTTGACACTGTTTGAACTGTCTCAGCCACTGATATCTTATTTGTTATACTTCTTTCCCTCCTTTTTGCCAATATGGTATTGTTGATCCTATGGTGCCAGGGCCAGGCTCATCCCTGAGAGTCATCTCCTACGCTGCCAAGGAGACTGTCATCCCTGGATATTCTTTCTCATGTAGTGGGGAGGGCAGTGGTTTCACTTACAGAGTTGGGCTTAGAGAGAGAAAGGCTACAACTGAGCAACAAACGAGGTCCTCCAGAAGTAATTCTTAGGCATACCTATAGGTAGACTAAGCTTCCCCCTACCTACATAAGCTTCACAAGGGCAAGTCTAAAGATTAAGGACTTGGCCTATTGATAAAGGTGTCCATAATGTTTGGCACAGTGTCAGGGGTTTTCCCAGTGGTAGAGTTAATAGTTTGGTATTTTTTTTCCTCCCATCCCTTAAGGGGCTTTGCCTTTGCCAATATTTTTTATTATTTGTTTAATATAGTCTGGGGTATATCCAGGCATTAACAATAAGCTATACAGGATTTTAAAGGCCTTCATTCTTATTCTGGGCTACCTGTGTTTCGATTGTTTAAATCAACTATCCAGACAGGTTGAGTTAGATTATGTGCTACAGAAAATTTAGGTTCTGTACATAATAAAACTTTCTTCCTTTGGTCTCAAAGGGTAGGTGAAGTTCTAAAATACAGGCAATGTCTGAAAATGTTTTCACAATCACACTGTCACATTATGAAAGCTATATCATTATACAATCATCATCAAGAAACATGGCTACTGGAACACAGCTCTACATTTTCAGGCAGTTCCCTCCAGCCTCTCCATTACATCTTGGATAACAAGGTGATAATCTACTTAATGCGTAAGAATAACCTCCAGGATAACTTCTCGACTGTGTTTGGAATCTCACCGCCATTGACACTTTGTCTCATTTCACTCTTCCCCCTTTTGGTTGAGAAGGTTTTCTCAATCCCTTGATGCTGAGTCTCAGCTCATTCTAGGATTTCTGTCCCACGTTGCCAGGAAGGTCCACACCCCTGCGAGTCATGTCCCACGTAGACGGGGAGAGTGGTGAGTTTGCTTGTTGAATTGGCTGGAGATGGAGGCCACATCTGAGCAACAAAAGAGGTTCTCTTGGGGGTGACTCTTAGGCCTAATTTTAAGTAGGCTTGACCTATCCTTGGTGGGGTTAAGTTTCATGTGAACAAACACAGGACTAGGGGCTCAGCCTATAGCTTTGGTTGCCTGCACTGCTTGTGAGACTATCAATAATTCAACTTGGGGAGTTTGAAATTTCCCCTGTTCTCACCATTCCCTGAGGGGGACTTTGCAAATACTTTTCCACTCACTGATCAAATCACTCTAGGATTCATCGGGGCATCACTCTGGACCAACCAATAAAATCTAATGTCCTACCCAAGGTTCCATACACTTATGTTGTTCAACCAACTATCTACATAAGTTATATTAGGAGATGCGCTAGTCAAAATATAAATTTTGTACCAAATAAACATTTTTTGATTTAGTCTCACACTTAAGTTGAAATTTTAAAATATTAATTACCATCTATTTTCAGCACCCTGCAGTAATGACATTCCTTTGTTCTTCCTCATGCAGAAACATTTTAAAATTTGTACATTTGGTCATTATCATTATACACTCTAGGCATTCCTAGATTATACCACCTCAATCTTTATCTATCTTTCTTCATGATTTCATTTATGCCCCCAGCCCTCCTCCCTCTACCATTCTCACATTCAGCTTCATTCATTGTTTTAACATAATTGTATTACAGTTAGGTAGTGTTGTGCTGTCCATTTCTGAGTTTTTATATTCAGTCCTGTTGCACAATCTGTATCCCTTCAGCTACAGTTACCCAATATCTTACCCTACTTCTATCTCCTGATGGTCTCTGTTACCAATGAAATATTCCAAGTTTATTCACTAATGTCAGTTCACATCAGTGAGACAATCCAGTATTTGTTCTTCTGTTTTTGGCTAATCACACTCAGCATAATGTCCTTAAGGTCCATCCATGTTGTTACTTACTTCATAACTTTATTCTGTCTTACAGCTGGATAATATTCCATCGTATGTATATGCCACAGTTTGTTTAGCCACCTGTCCGTTGATGGACATTTTGGCTGTTCCCATCTCTTGGTAATTGTAAATAATGCTGCTATAAACATTGGTGTGCAAATGTCTGTCTGTGTCCTTGCTCTCATGTCCTTTGAATAGAAACAGCATATAGATGGGTCTTGTTTTTTAATCCATTCTGCCAGTCTATGTCTTTTGATTGGGGAGTTTAATCCATTAACATTTAGTGTTATTACTGCATGGGTAGTACTTTCTTCTACTATTTTGCCTTCTGGATTTTATATGTCATATCTAATTTTCCTTCTTTTTACCTTTACTCATAGTCTTCCTTTCTACACTGTTCTCCACACCTCTCTCTTCTGTTTTTTCGTATCTGTCTCTAGTGCTCCCTTTAGTATTTCTTGCAGAACCAGTCTCTTGGTCACAAATTCTCTCAGTGATTTTTTTGTCTGAAAATGTTTTAATTTCTCCCTCATTTTTGAAGGACAATTTTGGTGGGTATAGAATTCTTGGTTGGCAGTTTTCCTCTTTTAATAATTTAAATATGTCTTCCCACGGTCTTCTCACCTCCATGGTTTCTGCTGGGAGATCTACACATAGTTTTATTGGGCTTCCCTTGTACGTGATGGTTTGCTTTTCTCTTGCTGCTTTCAAGATTCTCTCTTTCTCTTTGACCTCTGACATTCTGATTAGTAAATGTCTTGGAGTACGTCTGTTTGGATCTGTTCTCTTTGGGGTACGCTGCCCTTCTTGGATCTGTAATTTTAAGTCATAAGAGTTGGGAAATTTTCAGTGATAATTTCCTCCATTAGTTTTTCTCCTTTTCTCTTCTCTTCTCCTTCTGGGACACCCACAACATGTATATTCATGTGTTTCATATTGTCTTTCAGTTCCTTGAGCCCCTGCTCATATTTTTCCCTATATTTTCCTTTTCTTGCCAGATTTCAGATGTTCCATCCTCCAGTTCAGAAATCCTATGTTCTGTCTCTCGAAATCTACCATTGTAGATTTCCATTGTTTTTTTCATCTGTTCTACTGTGCCTTTCATTACCATAAGTTCTGTGATTTGATTTTTCAGACTTTCGATTTCTTCTTTTTGTTCATTCCTTGCCTTCTTTATATCCTCCCTCAATTCATTGATTTGGTTTTTGATGAGGTTTTCCATGTCTGTTCGTATATTCTGAATTAATTGTTTCATCTCCTGTATTTCATTTGAATTGTTGGTTTGTTCCTTTGTCTGGGCCATATCTTCAGTTTTCCTAGTGTGATTTGTTATTTTTTGCTGGCATCTAGGCATTTAATTACCTTAATTAGTTTATTCTGGAGATTGCTTGCACTTCTTCTACCTAGGGATTTCTTGCTGGATGAATTTGTTGTCTGTCTGTTCTTTGACATTCAATTCAGCTTTTTCTGGACCTGTAGCTTAGGTTTTTTTTAACAGAGGAGAATTTTTCAGTTCTTGTTTCTTGCCCTGCTTATATGGTGCCTTTCCCCCCCACACTTAGAAGGGTCTGCTTAGGTGTTATAGACTGCAGCTGGATTTTCTGAGACCAAACTGGCCTCCTATCAGGAGGAAAGAGTTACCTCGGTCAGTTTTCCCCAAGGGTGAGACCCAGCAAGTTGAAAGACTTTCCTGTGAAGCCTCTGGACTCTGTTTTTCTTATCCTGCCCAGTATGTGGTGCTTGTCTGCCTGCAGGTCCCACCAGCATAAGATGATGCAGTACCTTTAACTTGGGCAGACTCTCCATGCTGGGGGTGTGGTGGAGACAGAGGAGAGGTTGTAGGCTGGTTTAAATAGCTTCAAATTACCAAGCTCTGGTGTCTGAATTCCTTGAGAGAGGGATTCCACCCGAGTTGAGCTTCACCCCTGCCCTGGGGAAGGCACAGGCTCCAGACAAGCCCTCAAACGAGTTTGTTTCTGCCTATGCCTGGGGCAGTTGCAGCCTGAGAAGTCCTGCCGCTGTATCCAAAGGCAGTCAAGCCTTTGTAGAAATACAGCCACAAAAACGTCTGTTTCCTTTTTTTTTTCCTTTTTCCGTCAGCCCTGCCCCCTTGGCGCCGGAGCAAAAATGAGCGACCTCTGCTTTGGCTAGGTTCACCTGAGCTAGGGGCCTATTTTTAGTAGTCAGAATTTGTTAATTAATTCCACAGTTGGCATTTGGGCTCAGCCCCTGCTGCTGGTAAAGTCTCTTTACTTTCCCCTCTGGGAAGCAGCCTGTGGGGGAGGGGTGTCGGCCGCCATGGCTTGGGTAACTCCCAGTTTTGGGGGCGCTCGCAGCCTGTCCAGCTGGTCCAGATTGGGGTACACAGTGTGTCCGGTCACTGACGTGCCCCCATGAGCTGTCGTGTACCGTGTCTGATTAATTAGTAGTTGTTCTGGAGGATGAACTAAAATGCGCACATCGTTAAGCCGCCATCTTGGCCCGGAAGCTCCTTTTTAAGCCTATTTATTTATTTTTTATCTTTATGTTTTTACTCATCTGTCCATACCCTGGATAAAGGAATATATCAGGCACAATGTTTTCACAATCACAGCCACACTGTAAATTTATGTCTTTATACGTTTTCTTAAAAAATCATGGTTACTGGGCCATGGTGGCTCAGCAGGCAGAGTTCATGCCTGCTGTGCCAGAGAACTGGGTTCGATTCCCAGTGCCTGCTCGTGTAAAAACAAAACAAAACAAAAGTATCGTAGTTACTGAAACACAGCTCAACAGTTTCAGGTACTTCTCTCCAGCCACTCCAATACACCATAAACTAAAAAGGGATATCTGTGTAGTGCATAAGAATAACCTCCAGGATAACCTTGAAGTCTCTCAGTCACTGAAACTTTATGTTGTGTAATTTCTCTCTTCCCCCATTTAGTCACGAAGTCTTTCTCAATCCCTTGATGCCAGGTCCAACTCATCCCAGCAGTTCTTTTTCACGTTGCCAGGAAGATTTATACCCCTGGGAGTCATATCTTATGTAGATGGAGAGGGCAGATTTGCTTAGAGAGAGAGGCCATATCTGAGCAACAAAAGAGGTTCTCTGGGGGTTGACTTCTAGGCATATTGTAAACAGGCTTAGCCTATCCTTTGGAGGTGTAAGTTTCATAGGGGTAAACCCCAAGATTGATGGCTCAGCCCATTGATCTGGTTGTCCCTCCTGCTTGTGAGAATATCTACTTAATATACCCTGGGATGTATCCAGGCATTACATTAAGCCATACAGGATTACAGGTCCTCATTACCATTTTGGACTCCTTGTGTTTGGGTTGTGTTTGGGTAAGGACAGATCACTTACAGATTGAATTAGATTATGTGCTACTGAAAATTTAGATTCTGAGCAAAATAAACCTCTTCCTGTGGTCTCAGAGAGTAGGTGAAGTTGCAAAATATATTGTCTACCTTACTCCTGTGTTCTGATACACCTTAAACCTGACCTGAAGATTTCGTTTCATTTTATAGTAGATTTAAAATGGCTTACTCTGCAAAATGAACTGCTATTTCAGTAGTTTCCCTTTAAAAATAACATTTTCCCCCTTTTGGTATGAGGGTGATATAAAAGTAACATGTTCACTGAAAAGTACTGTGTGTGTGTATGTGTGTGTGTGTGTGTGTGTGTGTGTGTGTGTGTGTGTATGGATAAATCTCCCCTGTAAATTCAGGTTCCTTACCTTACAATGTTAACATTTTGGTATATTCTAGTCATTTTCCTGTGTGCGTACTTAAGCTCTTGTATACAAGAGGTATACACACACATATACACAGAAACAAATATGACCTTCTTCTTCCTCCAGTTTGTAATTTGTGTTTTCAATTTCTGTTTAGCAAAATAATTAAAAGTTTGAGTAGATTTCCAGTTCATTCCGTTTTTCTTTAAAAGAGTTTGTCTGTGTTCCAGTTTGCTAGCTGCCGGAATGCAGTATTCCAGAAATGTAATGGCTTTTAAAAAGGGGAATTTAGTAAGTTGCTAGTTTACAGTTCTAAGGCCAAGAAAATGTCCCAATTAAAGTGTCTATAGAAATGTCGAATCTAAGGCATCCAGGGAAAGATACCTTGATTCAAGAAGGCTGATGAAGTTCAGGGTTTCTTTCTCAAGTCGAAAGGCACATGGCGAACATTGTCAGGGCTTCTCTCTCAGCTGGAAGGGCACATGGTGAACACACAGTCATCTGCTAGCTTTCTCTCCTGGCTTCCTGTTTCATGAAACTCCCTGGGAGACATTTTCCTTCTTCATCTCCAAAGGTCACTGGCTGGTGGACTTTCTCTGCTTCTCATGGTTATGCCATTCTCTGCTCTCTCTGAATCTCCCTCATTCTCCAAAATATTTCCTCTTGTATAAGATTCCAGTAAGTTAATCAAGACCTGCCCAAATGGGTGGAGACCTTTCTCTACCTACTTCAGCTTAACAAACACTCTTCATTGAGTCACATCTCCAGGGAGGTAATCTAATTACAGTTTCAAACCATACAGTACTGAATAGGGATTAGAAGAAATGGCTGCCTTTACAAAATGGGATTAGGATGAAAACATGGCTTTTCTAGAGTCCAATAGCGTCCTTTCAAACCAACATACTATGTGAGTGTGTTTTAGTGACAGTTTAGAATTTTACCCCAAGAATATATAATAATTTATTCACACAACATATAATTGATTAGTTAAATACAAATTGTTTCTAAAAATAAGATCTTACATTGTGAAGATTGTACTCTTAAATTTATCCTTTGTACCTTTGGGGGGATGTTTTGTGTGTTTTCTTTCATCCATTCCTTCCTCCCTGAGAAAAGTATTCTGTGTTGAGTTTTTAGGTTCTTAATTCATTTTGAGAAATATGCTTTTTTGTGTGTGTGTAATTGCATCTTCTAGGTTTTCAAGCCCAGTTTGTGTATTAGAATCACATATGGAGCATGTTAAAAGAAAGATTGCTGAGCCCGAATTAGGCCAGTTTCCTGGGAATCTTATTCACACAGCTCAGCATTTGGGAATCACTATTCTAGCCCAGTTTTTTTTTTTTTTACTTTTTAAAAAATATAATGACAAACCCAAACATTCTTAATATGTGATCATTCTGTTCTACATATATAATCATTAATTCACGATATCATTACATAGTTGCATATATCATCATGATCATTTCTTAGGACATTTGCATCAATTCAGAAAAAGAAATAAAAATTAAAAAATTCATACATGAAATGCCCCTTACCCTTCCCTTTCATTGATCACTAACATTTCAAGCTACTAAATTTGTTTTAACATTTGTTCCCCCTATTATTTTTTATTCCGTATGCTTTACTCATCTGCTGATAAGGTAGATAAAAGGAACATTAGACACAAGGTTTTCATAATCACAGTCACATTGCGAAAGCTATATCATTATACAGTCATCTTCAAGAAACATGGCTACTGGAACACAGCTCTACATTTTCCGGCAGTTCCCTCCAGCTTGTCCATTGCATCTTAATTAACAAGGTGATATCTATTTAATGTGTGACAGTAATGTCCAGGATAACCTCTTGACTCTGTTTGGAATCTCTCAGCCTTTGACACTTAATTTTATCTCATTTTGCTCTTCCCCCTTTTGGTCGAGAAGTTTTCTCAGTCTCTTGATGCTGAGTCCCAGCTCATTCTATGATTTCTGTCCCACATTGCCAGAAAGGACTACACCCCTGGGAGTCATGTCCCATGTAGAGAATGGGAGGGCATTGAGTTTGCTTGTTGTGTTGGCTGAGAGAAAGAGGCCACATCTAAGCAACAAAAGAGATTCTCTTGCGGTGATTCTTAGGTCTAATTTTAAGTAGGCTTAACCTATCCTTTGTGGGGTTAAGTTTCATACGAACAAACCCAGGATTGGGGGTTCAGTCTATTGCTTTGGTTGTTCCCACTGCTTGTGAGAATACCAAGAATTCTCTACTTGGGGAAGTTGAATTTTCCCCCTTTCTCACCATTTCCCCAAGGGGACTTTGCAAATACTTTTTTATAAAATCACTCTGGGATTTATCGAGGCATCACTCTGCACAAACCTACAAAATCTCATGCCCTACTTAAGCTTCCATGTACTTACAGTGTTCAGTTAAGCTGTCCACATACGTTATTTTGGAACTGCACTAATCAAAGTATAAGTTTTGTATGAAATAAATATTTTTTGCTTTAGTCTCATGTATAAGTTAAAGTTTTAAAATATTATTTACCATCTATTTTCAGTACCCTGTATTACTGACATACCTTTGTTCTTCCTGATGGAAAACATTTTAAAATTTGTACATTTAGTGACTGTAATTATACACTCTAGTCATTCCTAGATTATACTCTCTAGGTCTTTATCGTTTATCTTTCCTTCGGATTTCATTTGTGCTCCCAGGCCTCTTCCCTCTATCATTCTCACCTTCAGCTTCATTCAGTGTTCTAACATTATTGTATTACAGTTAGGTAGTATTGTGCTATCCATTTCTGAATTTTTACAATCAGTCCCTGTGTTAGTTAGGTTTAGGTGTCAACTTGGCCAGGTGAACGTGCCTTGTCCTGTTGCTGTGGACATGAGCCAGTGGTACGTGAACCTCGTCTGTTGCTCATTACATCTGCGATCGACTAAGAGGCATGCCTGCTGTAATGAATGATGTTTGATTTAATTGGCTGGTGCTTAAATGAGGGGCTCAAGGTAGCACAGCCAAAGCAGCTCAGCATACCTCATCTCAGCACTTGCAGCTCAGTCCAGTCCTTTGGAGATGCAGAGAGGAATCAGCCCCGGGAAAGTTGTTGGAACCCAGAGGCCCAGAGAGAAGGCCAGCAGAGATCGCCTTGTGCCTTCCCAGGTAAAAAAGAACCTCAGTTGAAACTTAGCTGCCTTTCCTCTGAAGAACTATATGTTAACTAAATAAATCCCCTTTTATTGAAAGCCAGTTCGTCTCTGGTGTGTTGCATTCCAGCACCTAGCAAACTAGAACAGTCCCATGGCACAATCTGTATCCCTTTAGTTCCAATTACCAAATATCTACCCTATTTCTATCTCCTGATGACCTCTGTTCTTAACTGAAATTATCCAAGTTCATTCATTAATGTTAGTTCATATCAGTGAGACCATCCAGTATTTGTCCTTTTGTTTCTGGCTAATCTCACTCAGCATAATGTCCTTAAGGTCCATCCATGTTGTTACGTACTTCATAACTTTGTTCTGTCTTACAGCTGCATAATATTCCATTGCATGTATATACCACAGCTTGTTTAGCCACTCCTCTGTTGATGGACATTTGGGCTGTTTCCATCTCTTCGCAATTGTAAAAAATGTTAAAAATTGTAAAAAAACATTGGTGTGCAGATATCCATTTGTGTCTTTGCCCTCATGTCCTCTGAGTAGATACCTAGCAATGGTATGCTGGGTCAAATGGCATCTCTATTCTTAGCTTCCTGAGAACCTGCCAAACTGCCTTCCACAGTGGTTGTACCATTTGATATTCCCACCAGTATTGGATAAGTGTGCCTCTTTCTCCACATCCTCTCCAGCACTTGTCATTTTCTGTTTTATTGATAATGGCCATTCCTGTGGGTGTGAGATGATATCTCATTGTGGTTTAGATTTGCATTTCCCTAAGCCAGGGAAGTTGAGCATCTTTTCATGTGCCTTTTGGCCATTTGTATTTCCTCTTCTGAGAAGTGTCTGTTCATGTCTTTTGTCCATTTTGTAATTGGGTTGACTGTCTTTTTGTTGTTGAGTTGAGCAATCTCTTTATATATTTTGGATACTAGACCTTTTTTTTTTTTTTTAAACATTATACAGATTGCTTTATTCCCACTTTCCTCAAGCTCCATCTTAAAATATAAGAGTAAGGGCTATATAGTTTTTGTTTTTTTTTCTTGGAGGGGGGTTGTTCTAGTTTACCCTTTATAAAAAATTAAATAAAGCTATGTTGTGCTTTATAGTGATGTACCTCTTGGTACTATTATTGGATGAGGTTGTTTAGGTTTTTGTTTTGTTTTATT
>PVIY010059274.1:0-12114 GCA_004026745.1 Myrmecophaga tridactyla | reverse complement strand
TCTAAATCTGGGTTAACTCATTTGTGAATGGGGATAGGAATAATTATTGTTGTGAAGAATAAACATGGTTGACAGGTAGATCTTCGATAAATCACATCTACTTTTCTGTAATATGTGGGGAGTAATTCTTTCTTGGCCAAGGTTTGAACTTTGGTCTATCTTGCAACTCAGGCTCTTCTTCCTAACTGGAAAGGGTCTTGGAAAATTGCCTCTGTCCTTGCAGGATTGTCCAAGAGATCAAATGAGCATCAGTACCTCAAATCCAGCTATGGGAGCATGAACCCCAGCCTTGGAAGAGGGGAGGGAAAGAAGTGCTGGAAGAGCAAAGTATAAACATGCTGTTTTTTCCTTGGTCACAGTCACGTGCTTCTGGGCCTTGTGTTGAGTGTTCCTGTTGTCCTCACCTCTTCCATCATGGCTCAGAACTGCTAGTAGATCCCTTTAGATCACTGAGCTTCGCCATCTGAAGTGTGGTGCACAGGCCAGCAGCTTCAGCATCTCCAAGGAGCTTGTCAGAAATTCAGAATCTCAGGTCCCACTCCAGAGTTACTGAATTGGAATCTGAATTTTAACAAGATCCCTAGGGGATTCATATGCACTTCAAAGTTCGAGAAGCTCTAGTCTAGAACTTACCATCAAGCACCAGGTTGGTCAGAACAGAAGTTTTAGGTTGCTTCTTTGTCACCAATCAATGACTTTATTTTCCTGCCTTTTTGAAATAGAAACAAAAGGATAACAGAGGGTTCCAGAAGATACAAAGGTAAGGCATGTAACATTTTAAAACATAGAATTAGTAATCCAGTGGTTTGCCACAAAAGCAATTTCAGGAGGGTGGGAAAGAGCCTAGTTCCCCTCCTTAAGCCTGCCTCATCTAACACTATGCCTTAGCACTTAGCTGCACTACAGGATCATTCTTCTCTGAACAGGTTCTCATCCTCTCTGCTGGTCTCCAGTAATGAGAACAGCCAAAAGCCACAATCAGACTGTACTTGGCTTGTAGGGCTTCTAGGCACCTGATTCAAGGGATCATAGCAGCACATGTGTGAGGGACAAGGAGAGGGCCTCAGCAACAGAGGTCAGCCTGAAACGGAATGAGCACTCACACCCCTGCTCCTGTTGGTGCTCTGTGGCCCAAGCCTGCCCTGCTCTAGAGCCCACATCCTCCCTCATGCCCTTCTCCAGCTATTCGCCATATAGTGAGTTCCCAGTACTGGCCCCAGGATCTGGGTAGCAACCCAAAGACGGGTGCTGCTAGCTTTGCCCTGGCTTCTGTGACTCCAGAGTCATCAAGGTTGCCCTGAACTCTGTGGTCCCAAGATTGTGAGGTGTAGGCTCTTCACTAGGCTTACTCACATTCTCAGAGGTGAAATAAGATGGCGCTGGAGTGAGTGGTGTAAACACCCTGAGATTCTCCCTGGTTCCCACGTGGCTGTCTTTATCAGTTAGCTACATGAAGTCAGGAGACATGTCTATTTGACCCCTCTGGTATCTTCAGTACCCACTACAATGTTGGGCACATTAAGAGGCACTTGATATGTACTTGAACCTAAATCACAGTGTAGCAAAGACAGCCTACACGATCCAAGACTGGAAGAGCATAAAATGAGCTTAGTGAGAAAAAAGCCTATATCCAAATTAGAGATGGGGGTCACTGGTGCCTTATAGGAGCATGGTAGGATTCTGCTCTGCTGCAGAAGATTCTTTTATATGAAAATATATTCAGGAGTAATTGGATCATTTGGTGGTAGGAAGAGACTTTCTGTGGGCAGGATGAGATTAGAAAGCATGGAAGCAAAATAAAGTGGGAAGAATATGAAGATTTCGGGGTAGTTTAGCTGGAGAGAGGGGTAGGAGAAATGAAAGAGAAGCTGGGACTGAGAAAACCAGTTCCAGAAAGCAAAAAAGTTTGAGCAACACAATAGGAAACCAGAGGCCCAGGGCCTGAGATGTAAAGGCAGGCAGATGTCAGGGCTGTGGAATATTCTACTGGAACTCCAATGAGTCACCTTCAAGCCTTGCAATAGGAGGTGCTTGTAGAAAAATAGTTGTATCCACATTTGGGTGAATGAGAGAGGGAGAAGCCAAAGAGAATACAAAGGCCCAAGAAGTCAAGTTGTTGAACAAGAAAAATCCAAATCAGGGAAGTCAGGAAGGTCTCTGAGGCAAGAATTTAAGAGTTGAGCTCCAAACTCTGTTAGGAATCTACAGAGACCTTAGAATTGAGGCAAGATGGCTCCTGAATGTGAGGCAAAGGGCTCCAGGAAACATTGTAGTGAAAAGGAATGCCCGCTTTTGGGGGAAGGCAAGATTTAACTGGGACATGGGTTACATAAGATTCTGCCCAATTGGCTGAGCCACCTCTTGCTTTTGTGGGTATAAATCTTTAGTCCGTGGAAGCTGCCAGGGCATGACTGAGTTTCAGACGCAATGTTGTAAAACCCCCAGGAGATTCCTGGACAAAAGTGAAAATTGTCACTAAAAGGTGACAAATGAAGCAGAATAACCAGGATTGGATGACCTCCACCAGTTGCCCGGGCTGCTCCCCATGAAAACTAGCCCTCCCCCTTAAAGGGACAGATATGCCATTTACCCCACAGGCTTTCTGATCCCAAAGCTCACTCACTCGCTCTGAGGAGGGACCTTTTCAAAGGAACCCTTCTGGCCTGGCCTCTGTGGCTCTTTGGAAAAATAAGAATATCCACAGTGGTGCAGAGAGGAAAAGTAAATGATCTTATTACTTAGGAAGAACTATTTCAGAGAAAAATTATATTTAAAAAACCAGATGGTTCATTTGTTTCCAAAAGTTGCCTATAAATTCTCTATTTTTCTGTTCTGCAGGCTTGAAATCAACATTTTTTGTCATGAGTCAGTTGACAAGAAAATTGAGAAAACAAAACAATGGGTGCCAAGGTTTTGTGGGGTTTTTTTTTCCTTCCTTATTTCTTTCCAAACAGGTAACTCCAAAGGGTCAGATAAGCATTTCTTTTTTTTTAAAGTAAAGAAAAGGAAGTCACTGGTCTGTTTCTAGAAGCCTCTGGCAGTTCCCTTGCTAACGCAGCGAGGCAGATTGGTAGACACACATTTTATTCAGCTGTGGCACATCTGGAACGTTGGAGGTAACCAGCTGACGTTCCATGCAAAACAGCAAACCTTACCTCCCCCCCAAAAACACCCGCCTTTGGTTTTCCAACATGTGTGGTTTCATAGCCTTTTCCAGTAGGTGAAATCTAGACTTGAGCTGAAGAAAGTTGTTTCTTTTGGCTCAAAAGCCACAGTTTAGCAAGTGGTGTGTTTCAGGGGAACTGATGGGCCTGGAGATTAATTTGTGTTTGCAGCCTCCTGGGGCTCCCAATCAGCCACTTGGCTTGCAGAGTTTCCATCTTGAGTGTGGCAATGCACACCAGGGGTAGGGAAGAATGTGGCACAAACGTCACCAGTGAGCACAGCCCCGTTGTCTGCATGTCTTCTGGTTTGGGCATTTTCTCCAGATGACCATCATGTACACAAAATGGGTGATAGTAGGTATTCGTGTCTTTCCCTGTCCAGAAAATGCTTCCTGGACCCTGGGTGCTTGGAGGTGGTGGCTCTTCTCCCAGACATGTGTCCAGCCTGTGATGCATCCTGCCAGGACTGTTGATGAGCATGAAAGAAGAGGCTTCAGTGACTGGTAGGGAGCCCAGGGGCAGCTACCCAAGAGTGACCCATTTCACCAAACACAATATAAGATACAGGAGAAAAGCCACTGGGCTCCAGATGTTGTGAATTGGCTTAATAAAGAGTCCTGCTCTCACCCTAAGTAGCAATAAATCCTAAAGGATGTTGGTTTGTCCATATATGACTTCTAGAAATGGTATGACATTTTGGGTAGGCGGAGCAATGTATAAATTTAAATAAATAAATAAATACTGTCTATCTGCGTTCTGATTTATAATCCTGAGGTCCATGACATTTTGCTTATCATTAAAGTACCTCATGAAAGGGTGTTTTCTTTAGCAAGGTGGCATGCAGTAACAAGAAAAACAAATGGAATCCCAATCCCAAACTTTGCATTGTGCTTAATTGTGTATTAACACAGATTCCAGCCCCACATTTTCCACAAAAGCCTGCCTGTCTCTGCCTCCCGTGACCCCAAACCACATCTACCATCTGGGTCCCTCATGTTTCATGGAACACTTGCTGACTCTACATAATAATAACAATAAAAATATAACAATAACCTTTTTATCTATATATCTGTTTTCTCAACTCTTCTCTAAGACCCTGGAAGGCAGTTTTGTACCTTTGTATCCCCAGCACCCAGTTCAGGCCCTCCTTACAGATGGTCTCAAAACAATTTAATGATGCAGAAAGACTCTCATATATTTGTGGATACATGATGTACTCCAAGTGAGGATAAGTGTTTTGGAGTAGGAAATGACAAAGATAGCAGTTCAATTCAGCAAAACTTGATGGTGCTTTCTGGATGTCATGGCAAAAAGTGACTGTAACAGAGGAGTTCCTAATTCCAGAGTAAATGTCACTGTACTAGGCACTCAGCTATCTTCAGTGTGAACCTGAGGCATGGATGCAGGGAGTGAAGATAACAGAAATCAGAGCTATCAAAGTGTAGGCTAGTCATGGATTATGGAAGTGTTCAGGAAATGTGAGAGCCAATGGTTAAAGCATTGGTGAAATGAAATCAACCACAGTGGGAGTATTTACACCATGGAAATCGGCAAGCTCTACAATTCCAGGCTCCCCCAGAAAGCTGGTTTCCAAGCACACTGCTACTAGCATTTGACCATCTGTGGACAGGAAATAGTAATTTTTGAGCAAAGTCTTCAAACTGACTGTGACCTGAAGTGGCCTGATTGCACAAAGCAGCATCCTCTGCCAACAGCAGCCTATGGTCCCAGGAGCAAAATCTGGACTTTACCTGTAACTAAGAGTGCTGAGAATCTTCGGTTACTTCTGGGTTTTGTCAGCTACATCTACCACCTGATGTCACCCATAGTCATGCCCCCTCTTACAAAGCCTTCTGACAAAGGGCTACAATATGCATGCATATAAAATATACATTTGAATTTGTAGATTTCTTTATGGACACTTACAGCAATGCATATTTATTAGATCAACCATTATCACAATTTGGAAAAATCAAGTGCAAGAATTTTCCACACTCACGAAGAGAGAGACTCAGTCACAGTGGTTCCTCAATGTGAAAGCAGCAGAACCAGGAATAACTACAGATGTCTTGGGTCATCACGTCTGCTCCCCAAAGGCAAAGATCATTAGTCTGGCCGGTTCACTTATGTATCCCAAGGACCTGGCACATTGCCCAGCACAAATATTTGAATTAATAAATGAAAATCTTGCTTTCTGTTCTCAAACCTGCTCGCTTTCCAGTCTGCTAACTGACCCACCATTTCATCAGTAGCTCAGGATAAAAATCTGAGCTATCCTCATCCCCTACATCCAACTCATTGACAAATGCTGGCAGCGCTATCAAGATACATCCTGAATCTATTTGCCTTTATACAATTGCCATAGTCCAAGCTACCACCAACCTATCTGAATACCTGCAATAGCCTCCCAAGGGGTCTTCTTGCTTCCAAGCTTGCCATATTCAGTGTCTTTCTCTCTCCTTCCCTCTCTCTCTCTGAGACACACAAACACAAAATATGCACACGCACACACACACACACATGCACACCATCAGAGTAGTCTTTAAAAATATCAAACAAAACACGTCTCCTCAACTGAAATCCCCCAAAGGCTTCTCACCACACTTAGAATAAAATCCATGCTACTTGACTGCCCCCTCTAATTTTTCCAGACTCAGCTCTGACACTATGTCCATTGTTCTCTACACGTCAGCCACATTCAACAAGCAGATACTGCACGTCCGCCATGTAACAGGGGTTGTTCTAGGTGCTGAGGATATATCATGGAACAAAACGCAAGCATATTTCTGCCCTTGTGGGGCCTCCATTCAAGTGGTAGGAAACAAACAGCAAGTGATAAGCACGATGCTAATTAATTTTATAACATATAAAAAGATGACAAGTGCTGTGAGAAATCAAGAGCAAGGAGAAGGTATTGGAAGCGGTGAAGGAGGGCAGGTGTAGGCTCCAAAGGGCCTCACTAAGGAGGTGAGATGGGGGCAACAGTGAGGATAGCCGGTCATCTGGCTGCTCCCAGAACAACCTGGGGTGTGCTTGCATTGTGTTGACTCCGCTAAGCTGGAACTCCGTTTCTCAAGCTGCCCCTCTCTGCATAGTTTCAGGATAGTGTGGCAGGCAGAAATGAGGCAGCAGAATTCTCCTTTTTGCTCTGCAGATGTGCAGGCATGCACGTCGATGCCTGTCTGCAGGCTCATTTTGTCAGACACCAGCAGCGGGGTCACAGCTCTTCCAGTTCTCGCAGGAGCCCTTCTTTCGGTTCCTCCAGCTCCTGACCAGGTGCACGCTTAGCTCCACAACAAAGGGCGCCAGATCCAGCAGATAAACTGGATCATCCAATTGGAGGCTGGGAGGCATTGAGAAACAATGTCCACCCCAGCTTACCCTTGCAGCTCTGGGCTTGTTTTTACTTCCCTCACATCCCATCCTTCTTTCCTTCCCTACTGCCTGCCCTGCTGACTTCAGGATGAAGCACAAATGCAGAAACTACAGTAGACTAGTTAACCAGCTCCCATAGTTCTAGGGGGCCAAGTCCCTATACTAACTAACTGACCAACCAAAGAATTAAATAAATACAGATATTTAATTAAGATTACTTATAAGGGATAAATACATTTTCAATTATATTTATTAAATGTATATAATGGCTAGCTTCTTACCATTTAATCGTATGTCACCATACTTTTAGATAAAAATCTTATCTAAATATCCAAAATAGAGGCCTCTGTAGTTATTCTACTTTCTCTTATCTGTTTTGTTTTCTTTATGGCACATATCACTCTCTCAAGTTGGTACATTTGTTTTTTGATTTATTTGCTTATTTGATTCTCAGGACTGATCCTATTGTTTGCTCTACCCCCAGTGCCTGAGCCACTGCCTGCAATGGTAGGAATTAAAAATATACTGATTGGATAAATGTGTTTGATGTCTCTCATTTGGGGCATCTGTCAATAGAGTTTTCAAACCAAAATTAAGTTAAAATTTCTCAGCTACAGGTGTTATAAATGCAAATCTCACAAAGGCTTAATGGAAAACTAGTTTTCTTTATAAAACCTATAAATGAAAAACAACCATTTTATTTATTCCATTAATCAATATTACTTTTGTCAATAAACAAAAAGCACAACTAGATAGAAAGCAACCCTTGCCGTATATCATACACTCATTTCCCCAGAAACATCCTCTGTTTTACTTAGGGATACATATTGAAATAGTTACAAGATAATCTCTTTGTCTGTAAATTGCAACTTGAACCTAAGGGATGTCTGGGTAAAAGTTAACTTTTGGTAATACCTCTCTAGGAAGAAATTAAGCTGAAAGTTTTTCCTAGCAAGAAAGTACAGAATTAGAGGATTTTTTTTTGAGGTTATATAATTTAATAACAAAGTGGGGAACTGACAGTGTCAAAGTAAGTATTCTCTTCTTGATGCCAAACTTTGTGATTAAAAAATGATTTTTGATATGTTATCTAGATTTTCAGGCTATTAGGCAAACAACTAAATTAAGTAGAAATGTGGGGATGGCTGACTAAACTTTTCAATGTTAATCTAAATTTTAAATGCTATATGCACACAACAGAAAACCAGCAAAATTAAAAGTAATAGCTGATAGAAATGAGAAAAAGAGATTGTAAGTGGGGTGTGGGAAAATAACCAGAAAAAATCTTCCTATTAGGGTTGGGATAAGGGGTAGAATTGGGATTCTCTTAGACCTTACAGGTTAGTAGAAGAGAGCTAAGTGCATTTTATTCTCCAGTTCATTTATTTCTGCTTTAATCATCGTTATTTCTCTTGATCTATTTGCTTTGGGGTTCGTTTGCTGTTCTTTCTCCAGGTAAGTTGTTAGGTCATCAATTTTTGCTTGTTCTTCTTCTCAGTACTACTTTTGCCACATCCCATACATTCTGATATGTTGTATTTTAATTTTCATTAGTCTCCAGTTATTCACCAATCTCTTGAACAATTTTTGACCCACTGATTATTTAAGAATGTATTGTTTAATCTCCTTATGTTAAAGTTGTGGTTCTTTGGTAATTATTAATTTTCAGCTTGATTCTGTCGCGATCAGTGAAAGAGGTTTGCATAATTTCAATCTTGTTAAATTTATAAAGACCTGATTTGTGTTCCAGGATATGACCTATCCTAGAGAATGTTTCATGAACACTAGAGAAGAATGAATATACTGATATTTTGGGGTGTAACACTCTATATGTATCAGTTAGATCGAATTCATTCTTCACATTATTTAAATTCTCTATATCCTTATTGATCTCTGTCTCGTTGCTCTATCCATAGAGGAGAGTGGTGCATTGAAGTCTCCCACTGTTATTGTTGAAACATCTAATGCTCCCTTCAGTTTTGCCAATGTTTGTCTCATGTGCTTTGGAGCAGAATTAGAAGATTTTTTACAATTGTACTAAAGCAAAGTAGTGCTTAAAAAATGTCTATGCTTTACATTTTAACCATTTCAAGCGAAAGATTCTTCCAAGTCAAAACTTCTTTTGCCAGTTCTGCTGTGGAATCGTAGTCCTAATTTTTACCAAGTAATTCATTCTACTTGTAATTAATTATTCCTTCTGTACAGAAGACTGACATCTGCTCATTACTATTTTTTTTCCTTTGTATTATTTTCTCTCAGCACTCTGCCTAACTGTAGACATCTGCATGAGAAGATCTAATTTCAGAGGACTCAGTTCTTTCTTACTATCTCCTGTCCTATCATCAACTTCAACTCCCTCTAAACTTATTTATATGCTTTGAACCAATATGTATCGATAATCTCCTGTGTTCCAGAGGCTGTTTCAGTTTCAAGGTCATTCTCTTGGACAAGCTTCTTTCTCTCTGACCCAAAAATGTTGCAACATTGACCTGAAACTGCAGCCTAGCCATTCTTGGATTTCTGAGCACTCTCTTTCAGCCCATTAGGAGCATTAAGTCTTCCTGCTGCGATTCCTACAATTCTAAGCCACTAAATTCTGTTTGTCCTTGGTTAAGTGCTCTTCCTTCCCAGTTTTGTTCCTACCCTTATAAATTCCGAAAGTATTAGAAAATTTCCTGTACAGACCCTGGTTTTGCTAGCTCCCTTGCCTTTTTCTTCTGAGAATGATCACTTGAAATTGCAGATTGAGAGTGACATTTCTGAGAATGTCTCAACCCTCTTGAGATATTATTCATTTTAAAGTCTCTGGCCATGACATTTGGCCCATCTCTTCTCATATCTTTGGGAAATATGCTTCCCTAAAGTCTAGAAGACATGTTTTAGCTACAAAACTTTTCCTCGTCCTTCACTATCACTAAATTAAACTCAAAGATGGATGTTGGACTTAGGAAGGCATGGATTTAGATCCTGATGACTTCTTGGCTATGTCACTTCACCAAGTCATTGAATTTCCCATAATCTGTAGCATCTTTTTAAAAAGTGGTTCAATTTGAAATGCTAGTGATCAATGAAAGGGAGGGGTAAGGGGTACGGTATGTAAAATTTTTTTTTCTGTTTTTGTTAACTTTTCTGTTGTCTTTTTATTTCTTTTTCTGAATTGATGCAAATGTTCTGGGAAATGACCATGATGATGAATCTGCAACTATGTGATGATATTGTGAATTGCTGAGTGTATGTGTTGGGAATGTTCGTGTTTCTTTCTTGTAATTTTTTTATAATTAAAAAAAAATTTTTTTTTAAAGTGGTTCAAGTGGTTCTGTGGTAAATACTTGCCTTCCACGTGGGAGACCCGGGTTCAATTCCTGGACCATACACCCCCCCCCCAAAAAAATAAGGGGTCAAGAACGCTTTTACAACTTTATTTTCCAAAGATGGATGAACCAATAAATAAATATATATGTCCCATCCCCATGCTTTTCTCACAATGTGATGTTGACACTCTGCTATCTGGACAGGCAGAAGAATGCTGTGAATTTCTGAAGCTAAACCATAAAAGGCAGCACAGCTCTGCCTGGCTCTCTCTCTCAGGACATGCATGCTGGATAAGGTGGCCAGAATTAGTAAATAAAAATACAGGCCACCCCATTAAATTTGAATTTCAGAGAAAGAACAAATAATTTTTTAGCATAAGTCCCGAATATTGCATTTGTCATGCCCAAAAATTATTTGTTCTTTCTCTGAAATTGAAATTTAATTGGGTGTCTTATAATTTATCTAGCAACCCTACATTGGATTCCAGAGCTTACATATAAGAAGTTCGGCTACCCAGAAGTAATCAGTTATTCTAGTCACTAAATGTCTGAGTGTTCCCAGCCCAGGAACTAGACACGTGCATGAAGATGCCTTCAGGGTCACTCCAACTCCCAGCCCAGCTTGACCGCTACCATGGACAGAGCCCAAACGAGAACCCCTAGGTGAGCCCAGTTGTCCCTCAGAACCATGGGGGATGATAATGAATGATTATGTATTAACTTGGGGATTATTTGTTTTGCAGCAACAAATAACTAATACAATTGCCTATACTGCATTGAATTTAAAGAAAAGAACATAGTAAGGCACATAGCATGCACCTAGCACAAATAAATATTGATTCTGTTTCTCTACAGAAAAAAAAAGGCATCTATACACACACATGGCACCTCATGGTCTCTTTTCCCCAAAACTGCTTTCATTTCTGCTTAACTAATTTGTCTTTATTGGCCAAACTAGCTCCTGAGGGTGTCAGATGGCTCCCACAAATACATTCTCAAATTTGTAGGAGATTAAACTCACAGCAAAGTAAGGGTTGTCAGGTGCTCTGCTTTTAACTATGAAACTCCCTAGCATACCGTGCAGAGCTGAAGTCCCCTCATTGCTAGTTCTTATTTCCCTGGGCCAATTCTGTGATTGGCTTTGGGAATCTTGTTTTCTGATCTATGATGTGATCGTTATATACCTCAAAAGTCATTTCATTCTCTCCTTTCACCTTTACACAAAGATTTGGACATGCTTACACCCTGATATCATGAGTTTCCATGAAGATGTTTACAGGTTATTCTTTATTGTCTGTTCATTTTGTCTGTTCATTTTCATCTGATTCTGCTTGTCTGTTCATTTTCATCTGATTCTGCTCCTGCTGCACGCCAATGCCTCTTTTTCATGGTCCTCACGATAGCCAAAGATTCGGTCCTTCCACTTCTCCAGAGATTGCCGCCTATATCACCGCAAATCCAGTCCAGTCAATGATGCAATCATGTCTACCCCTCTTTGCTGATTATTACACATGAGAGAGTCACAGGACCTTATGGAAGGCAGGCTGAATAATAGACCCTCAAATGTGTCCACATCTTAATCCCAGGAACCTATGAATATGTTACCTTCCACGACAAAAGGGACTCTGCAGATGTGATTAAGTTAGGGAGCTTGAGATGGGAAGAGTATCCTGAATTATCAGGGTGGGTCCATTGTAAATGGGAGGCAAGAGGTCAGCTAATTACCATGGTCTGTCAAACCCCAACCAAAGTCATTCTTGTTAACCCTAAAAAACACCCAGGTCTCTATTTGAGATTCTACGAAGTTTCACATACTAAAACTTGTGAAACCTACAACCTCCAGATGGCTCCTAGGCCCAATAAGTCCTGAAACCCAGAGGTGCCACTCTCTCCAGAACATCAACCAGTTCCATCCCCCATTCCATATTATCAACACCCCCTTTCCAAAATGGAAAAGTTAGAATAGCCCAAATACCCCTAAAGATTGGGAGAAGGCTCAAAAGAGGAGGAGGACTTATAACAAAGAAGATAGGATCTAACAAACGTGTATAACTGCTGAAGTATTATATTGATATTTCTTTTAGTCTCCAATGTCTTAGAGCAGCTAGAAGGAAAAACCTGAAATTGTGGAATTGCAACCCATTCGAAACTCTGAAATCTGTTCTATAACTACTTGTTATAGTGTACTTTAAAAGTTTTTGCTTTTTTGTATATATATTTCACCATAATAAAGGAATTTTTTTTTTTTTTAAAAAAGGAGGGCG
>PVIY010059273.1:0-12114 GCA_004026745.1 Myrmecophaga tridactyla | reverse complement strand
GCAGCCCCCCTCCCCCCCTTCCCTGGCCCTCGGCATCTCCTCCAGCCGCTGACCTACAGCCCACTCTTCTGGTACCTCCAGCACCTCCACTGCATCTCCAGGCTGCAGAGGGCACTGCCCACCAGGGGCTGTTGCTCTCCAGACTTTGCCTGGGGCCTGGGGGCTTGAGGGGACTCAGAGGCCAGGCAGGAGTGTGGGGACAAGCTGGCCACCAAGCAGGTCAGAAGATAAAACAACCATCCACTTACAAACCGTGATGGTGAAACACTAACAATAGGGAAAATTTGGTGACTGCCTGCTGGATGCTGCCGCTGAAAACCATTTAGATTTGAGGGTTCTGAGGCATGTGAGGGAGCAGCTGCTCCACCTGTCATTCACATACCTGAGAAGCGAGGGCAGTCACCTGGTCTGCCACGGGGACTGGCAGATGCTGCCCACGCTGCCTGACACAATCTAAGGGCAATAGGGCTGTTCAAACACCTGATGCAGCGGCCGGAGCCACACAGTCCATTCATATGGGCAAGAAGTCTTGAGCTAGAACAAGTAGGAACAGTGTCATGAGAGTTTACCCATTTTTACAATTATTACTTCTTAATGAAATTACATGAGAACATGGGTGAACGATTTATTACTATAACTAGCTTTAATACTTTAATTCACCTTGTATAACTACTGAATTTTGTAGTTCTGAAAGTATGCAATCTTTATTTTGGTTAAATTATAAACATGTTAAATGTTAGAAAATAGGTAATAAGCTAAAACAATGTATTTTACCTTATATTTGTTTAGTGGCATTAGCAAAATGTTTTCATGTAAACTTTACATCTGCTTACCTATATGGTAATAGATTAAAAAGCTATTATCCCCGTTAGGTCTAGGTGATGGCAGGGATCTAAAAGGGGCTGTCTAGGCTGTGCAACTAATTAGAAGATCTGGTGTGAGAACACAAATCTTGTCACTACAAGTTAAATGTTCAAACCGAAACTGGAAAAATTACAAATATATTAATTTAGAGCAATAATTAAATATGGATGTTATGCTGGTTTGAAAGTGTTCTGCACCCCAGAAAAGCCATGTCCATTAATCTTGTTCAATACTGTGGGGTACATGAGGCAAGCACTGGCAAAACTGTAGAGAGTAATGGAATATATCTACAATAATAGTTGGGAACTTCCTTATTGATCTCCTATTCTATCACTAAGGAAACAGAGAAGTTGAATAATATGATAAATGAACTGGACCTAACAAACATATACAGAACACTGCACCTCAAAACAGCAGGTTATACATTCTTCTTAAGTGGACATGAATCATTCTTCAGGATAGACCCCATGCTAGGTGACAAAATAAATTTCAATAAATTAGAAAGATCGGAATTATATGAAATATCTTCTCTAAACATTATGGAATGAAACGGGCAATCAACAACAGGCAGAGAACAGGAAAACTCACAAATATATGACATTTGAACAGCACACTCTCAAACAATGTTTGGGTCAAAGAAGAAACTGTAAGAGAATTCAGTAAATATCTTGAGACAAATGAACATGAAACACAACATGCCAAAATTATGAGTTGCAGTGAAGACAGTGCTGAGAGGGAAATTTATAGCCCTAAATGCCCACATAAAAAAGAAAGAGCTGGGCAGTGGGATGGTGGATCAGTGGCAGGATTCTCACCTGCCATGCCAGAGACCCAACATCAATTCCCGGTGCCTGCCCATACAAAAGAAAAAAAAAAGGAAGAAAGAAAGAGCTAAAATCAAAGACTTAACTTAACACTTATAGAAACTACAGAAAAAAACAAACAAACTAATCTCAAAATGAGCAGAAGGAAAGAAATAACAAATGTTAGAGGAGAAATCATTGAAATTGAGAACAAAAAAATAGAGAATCAATAAAACAAAAAGTTGGTTACTGAGAAGATCAATAAAATTGACAAACCCTCAGCTAGAATAACAAAGAGAAGATGCAAATAAATAAAATAAGAAATGAGAGGGGGTCATTACCACTGACCCCATATAACTAAAATGATCATAAGAGGATGCTATGAATAACTGTATATCAACAAATTAGACAACTTGGATGAAATGGACAAATTCCTAGAGAAATACAAACAATCTACACTGACTTGGAAAAAAATAGAAGACCTTAACAAACTAATCCAACAAAAAGAGATTGAATCAGTCAACAAAAACCTCCAAACAAAGTGGAGCCCAGGACCAGATGGCTTCATGGGAGAATTCTACCAATTATTCCAGGTAGAATTAATACGAATCTTGTTCAAAGTCTTCCAAAAAATTGAAGTGGAGAAAATGCTACCTAACTCATTCTGTGAATCCAACATCACCCTAATACCAAAGCCAGATGAGGGTACAACAAGAAAATAAAATTACAGACCAATCTCTCTACTGAATATAGATACAAAAATCCTCAACAAAATACTTTCAAATCAAATCCAGCAGCACGTTAAAAGAATTATGCACTGTGACCAAGTGAGGTTATTCCAGTAATGCAAGGGTCATTCCACACAAGGAAATCAATTAGTATAATACACTACCTTAACAAATTGAAGGGAAAAAAACACATGATATCTCGATCAATGCAGAAAAGGCATTTAACAAAATCCAGAATCCTTTCTTGATAAAAACACTTTGAAAGACATAAATAGAAGGGAACTTCTTCAACATGATAAAGGGCCTATATGAAACACCCATGGCTAACATCAAACTCAGTGGCAAAAGACTGAAAGCTTTTCCTCTAAGATTGTGAACAAGCCACCACTGCTACTCAACCTCATGCTAGGAGTTCTAGCTAGAGTATTTAGGCAAGAAAAAGAAATAAAAGACACCCAAATCAGAAAGGAAGAAGTAAAACCTTCACTATTTCAGACAATATGATCCTATACTTAAAAAGTCCCCAAAAATCGGGCAGGCTACAGTGGCTCAGCAGGCAAGAATGCTCACCTGCCATGCCAGAGGACCTGGGTTCGAGTCCCGGTGCCTGCCCATGTAAAAAAAAAAAAGTCCCCAAAAAAGCTACAGAAACACTACTAGAGCTAATAAACAAGTTCAGCAAAGTAGAGTCATACAAAATCAACATGCAAAAATCAGTAGTCTTCACACACACTAGAAAAGAGCAATCTCAGGAGGACATCAAGAAAAATTTCCATTTACAATAGCAAGAAATAGAATCAAATATCTAGGAATGAAGTTAACCAAGGATGTGAAGGATCTCAGACAGGAAACTACAAAACATTGCTAAAAGAAGTCAAAGAAGATCTATATTTATGGAAGAACATTCTGTATTCATGGATTGGAAGGCTAAATGTCTTTAAGATGTGAATTCTACCCAAATCAATTTACAGATTCAATGCAATCCCAATCAAAATTCCAACAGCGGAACGGCAGAAATGGACAAACCAATTATTCCTTACCCTTCCGAATAAACCAATTTATTCGGAAGGGTAAGGAATAGCGAAAAACATCTTGAAATGGAAGAGTGAAGTTGGATGACCCACATTTCCTGACTTTAAAGCATATTACAAAGCTAAAGTGGTCAAAACAACATGGTACTTGCATAAAAATAGACATGCAGACCAATGGAATAGCTCAGAAATAGGCCCTCACGACTATGGTCAACTGATTTTTTTTTTTTTTTTTGCATGGGCAGGCACTGGGAATCGAACCTGGGTCTCTGGCATGGCAGGCGAGAACTCGGGCTGCTGAGCCACCCTCACACAACCCATGGCCAACTGATTCTTCAGAAGACTTCCAAATCCACTCAAGTGGGACAGAATGTCTCTTCAACAAATGGCATTAGAAGAACTGAATATCCATATCCAATGGAATGAAAGAGGACCTGTGTCTCGTACCCTATATAAAAACTAACTCGAAATAGATTAAAAATGTAACTATAAGAACCAGAACCATAAAACTCCTAGAAGAAAATGTAGAGAAGCATCTTCAAGATCTTTTGGTAGAGGTGGTTTATTATACCTTATACCCAAAGCACAAGCAACAAAAGAGAAAACAGACAAATGGAATCTCCTCAAAATTGTGCTTCAAAAGACCTTGTCAAGAAGGTGAAAAGGCAGCCTACTCAATGGGAGAAAATATTTGGGAACCATATATCTGAAAAGGGTTTAATATCGTGAATATATAGAGAGATTTTACAACTCAACAATAAAACAACAATAACTCAATTGAAAAATGGGTAAAACACATTGTCATGGTCAGGTGCATATGTCAACTTGGCCAGGTGGTGGTACCTGCTTGTCTGGTTGGGCAAGTGTTGGCCTGTCTGTTGCGATGAGGACATTTCATAGAATTAAATCATGATCACGTCAGCTGCATTCACAGCTGATTCCGTTTGTAATCAGCCAAGGGGAGTGTCTTCTGCAATGAATGATGCTTAATCTAATCACTGAAAGCCTTTTAAGGAGGATTCAGAAGAGACAGGTATTTTTTCCTACTGTGGCTGGTGAGCCTCTCCTGTGGAGTTCATCCAGACCCTCCATGGGAATCGTTGGCTTCACAGCCTGCCCTGCAGATTCTGGACTCTGCATTCCCATGGTTACATGAGACACTTTTATAAATTTTATCTGTGCGAGTGAATCCTGTTAATTCTGTTTCTCTAGAGAACCCTAACTAACACAAGTTGGTACCAGGAGTGGTTTTTAAGAAACAGAATCTTAAAAATGGGTTTTTATGAATGGTTTTCTATTCTGACTGGATTCAAAGGACTCTGATTCCCATAATCAGAATGACACTCCCAATCCATGGGGTGAGTTGGCAAAAGAGATAGTCAAAATATCACCATTTGATTCTCCTAATGCTTCACTTGTAAGAAGTTAGGCTCTGGGGGATAATTATGTTTTTGACACCTTTACAGAGTTTTGTAGAAATAGGAGGTATAGAGATGTTGGCTGGTTGTTGTTAGATACACTGGATACACTGAGGAGTGAAAGGGGTGGGCTTAAATCTTCAAATGAGAAGCTTAAGCGCTGTCTGACAGATGTAGAAGTTTCTATAAATATCCTGAAGGAAAATCTTATTTCCTGTAGCCATACACATGAGATGTCTGAAAATCAGACTCAGAATCTTACTGTTAGAGTAGCAACTTTATAACATAAACTGAAATCTCAATGTTGCATGGTGTCTGCCATTAAAATGAGGGCATTGATTAGAAAGGAGTGGTACCCTGAAAAATGGGATGGTGACATACAGATTGATAATGATGTCGGGGATGAGGCTGAACCCTAAGTCAAGCTGAGTTTTCTCTAGATAACCCTATAATAGTTTTCCCTGAGGACACAGCCACCCCACCTCCAGCCTGCCTTGAGGAGTTGGCCACCCAAACTCCGCCTGCAGGGATAAGCCCTAGAGTGATTAATTCTGTTTCACCAGATGAAATTGCAAATGAATGCCCTGAAGCAAATGGCGTGGAAGAAATTTCTAATTCTTTTCATGACCCACCCCCACCACCCCTCATTTCTTCCAGACCTATAACTAGACTAATGTCCCAATTGGCCCCTAAAGGTGAGGGACAAAGTATCACACATGAGGAGGTACGTTATACTCCAAAAGAACTGCATGAGTTTTACAATTTATATAGACAGAAATAGGGGAATATGTGTGGCAATGGATTTTAAGGGTGTGGGATAACGGTGGGAATATAAGGCTAGATCAGGCTGAATTTATTGATATGGGCCCACAAGGCAGGGATTCTGCATTCAATGTTATAGCTTAAGGGAAAAGGCATTAACAATTTTTTTGGGTGGTTGGTTGAAACATGGATCAAAAGGTAGCCAACATTACCTGAGGTTGAAATGCCAGAACTGCCCTGGTATAATGTAGATGAGGGGATCCAGAGGCTTAGAGAGATTGGAATGTCAGAGTGGATTTATCATGCAAAGCCTGCTCTTACACCCCAGGAATGTCTGGAGGATGCACCTTTTACCAGAACAGTGAGAAATAAATTTGTGAGACTAGTGCCATCATCCCTGAAGAGCTCTGTAGTTGCACTTCTCTGTAGATCAGATATTAGTGTAGGAACTGCTGTCACTGAGCTGGAATCCTTAAACACAATGGGGATGACCAGATCCCGAGTTGGTAGAAGCCAGGTGGCAACACTTAATCATCAAAGACAGGGTGGATGTGGCTATTATAATAGACACCAAACTGAAAGCAGGAGTCAAAATAATATGAATGGCAGAGATTTGTGGCATTGGCTAGTAAAGTATGGGGTACCAAGTAATACAATAGATACAATAGATGGGCAGTCTACTAAATTCAGCTGTATAAACAAAAGAGTTCTAGGTCAAGTGAACAGAAGACTAACTGGAATTACAAAAACACAGAATCACAGCCCCTTAATCAATTTCCAGACTTGAGACAGTTTACAGACCCAGAGCCCCTTGAATGAAGGTGAGGCCAGGTCCCTTCAGGGGAGAATCCTGTTACACTGCCACAAATTTATACTGTTAATCTTCCTCCAAGCCTTCCCCAAGAAGACTGGCAGCTTTTTACCAAGATAACTGTGCATTGGGGAAAAGGAAATGATCAGATATTTTGGGGATTATTAGACACTGGTTCAGAAGTGACAGAATTCCAGGAGACCCAAAATGTCACACTGGTCCACCAGTCAGAGAGGGGGCTTATGGAGGTCAGGTGGTCGGTGGAGTTTTAGCTCATGTCCACCTCACAGTGGGTCCAGTGGGCTCCCAGACACATTCTGTAGTTACTTCCCCAGTTCCAGAATTTATCATTGGAATTGACATATTGAGCAACTGGCAGAATCCCCACATTGGCTCTCTAACACGTGCAGTGAGGGCTATCATGGTGGGAAAGGCCAACTGGAAGCCACTAGAACTGCCCCTACCTAGCAAAATAGTAAATCAAAAGCAGATTCCTGGAGGGATTGTGGAGATTACTGCCACTCTTAAGGACTTGAAGGATGCAGGGGTGGTGATACCCAACATATCCCCATTCAACTCTCCTATTTTGCCTGTGTAGAAAACAGATGGGTCTTCGAGGATGACACTGGATTATAGTAAACTCAACCAGGTGGTAACTCAAATTGCAGCTGCTGTACCAGATGTGGTATCATTGCTTGAGCAAATCAATACATCCCCTGATACCTGGTATGCAGCTATTTGATCTGGCAAATGCTTCTTTCTCAACAGCTGTTAGTAGGGACCCCTAGAAACAGTTTGCTTTCAGCTGGCAAGGTCAGCAATATACTTTCTGTGTCCAACCTCAGGGGTATATCAACTCTTCAGCCCTACGCCATAATCTTGTCCGTAGGGACATTGATCATTTCTCCCTCCCACCAGACATCACACTGGTCCATTATATTGATGATACCATGTTGATTGGACTTAGTGAGCAAGAAGTAGCCACTACTCTAGACTTATTGGTGAGGCATTTGTGTGTCAGAGGATGGGAGATAAATCCAAAAAAATACAGGGTTTTCCACCTCAGTGAAATTTCTAGGTGTCCAGTGGTATGGGGCATGTCAAGATATCCCTTCTAAGGTAAAGGGTAAGTTGCTGCATCTGGCCCCGCCTACAACCAAAAAAGAGGCACAACGCCGAGTTGGTCTCTTTGGATTTTGGTGACAACATATTCCTCATTTGGGTGTGCTACTCCGGCCCATTTCTCGAGTGACCAGAAAAGCTGCTAATTTTGAGTGGGGACCTGAGCAAGAAGAGGGTCTGCGACAGGTCCAGGCTGCTGTACAAGCTGCTCTGCCACTTGGGCCGTATGATCCAGCAGATCCAATGGTGCTGGAAGTGTCAGTGGCAAAGAGACATGCTGTTTGGAGCCTTTGGCAGGCCCCTATAGGAGAATCACAATGCAGGCCCTTAGGATTTTGGAGCAAAGCCTTACCATCTGTTCCTCCTTTTGAGGAACAGCTTTTGGCCTGCTACTGGGCCTTAGTAGTGACTGAACGCTTAACCATGGGCCACCAAGTTACCATGAGACCTGAGTTGCCTATCATGAGCTGGGTGTTGTCTGACCCACCAAGCCATAAAGTTGGGCATACACAGCAGCACTCTATTGTAAAATGGAAATGGAATATACAAGATAGGGCCAGAGCAGGTCCTAAAGGCACAAATAAGTTACATGAGGAAGTGGCCCAAATGCCTATGGTCTCCACTCCTGCCATATTACCTTCTCTTTCCCAGACCAGAGCTATGGCCTCTTGGGGAGTTCCTTACACTGAATTGACTGAGGATTAGAAAACTCAGGCCTGGTTTGCAGATGGTTCAGCATGATATGCACGTAACACCCAAAAGCGGACAGCTGCAGCACTACAACCCCTTTCTGGGGTGTCCTTGAAGGACAGGGGTGAGGGAAAATCCTCCCAGTGGGCAGAACTTCGAGCAGTGCACCTGCTTGTTCATTTTGCTTGGAAGGAAAACTGGCCAGAGGTGCATTTGTGTACTGACTCATGGGCTGTTGCTAATGATTTGGCTGGATGGTCAGGGACTTGGAAAGACCATAATTGGAAAATTGGTGACAAAGAGGTCTGGAGAAGAAGTATGTGGATAGACCTTTCTGATTGGGCTAAAAACATGAACATATTTGTGTCCCATGTGAATCCGCACCAGAGGGTGACTACAGCAGAGGAAGGTTTTAATAATCAAGAGGATAAGACGACTCTTTCTGTGTATACCAGTCAGCCTCTTCCCCAACAATTTCTGCCATTGCCCAGTGGGCTTACGAACAAAGTGGTCATGGTGATAGGGATGGAGGTTATGCATGGGCTCAGCAACATAGATTTCCACTCACCAAGGCTGACCTGGCTACAGCCACTGCTGAGTGCCCAATCTGCCAGCAGCAGAGACCCACACTCAGCCCCCGATATGGCACCATTCTCCGAGGTGACCAGCCAGCTATATGGTGGCAGGTTGATTACATTGGACCACTCCCTTCATGGAAGGGGCAGTGATATGGGTTTGCTTTCCCAGCACACAATGCTTCTGCCAAAACTACCATCTGTGGGCTTACAGAATGCTTTGTCCATGTCATGGTATTCCATACAGCATTGCTTCTAATCAAGGAACACACTTCATAGCAAATGAAGTGTGGGAATGGACACATGCTCATGGAATCCTCTGGTCTTACCATGTTCCCCATCATTTAGAAGCTGCTGGATTGATAAAACAGTAGAATAGCCTTTTGAAAACTCAATTACAGTGCCAACTAGGTGGCAATATCTTGAAGGGCTGGGGTAATGTTCTCCAGGAAGCTGTGTATGCTCTGAATCAGCATCCACTGTATGCTGCTGTTTCTTCCATAGCCAGGATCCTTGGGTCCAGAAACCAAGGGGTGGAAATGGGAGTGGTACCACTCATTATTACCCCTGGTGATCCACTAGGAAAATTTTTGCTTCCTGTCCCTGTGACCCTAAGCTCTGCTGGTCAACAGGTTTTAATTCCAAAGGGGGAGTGCTTCCACTGGGAGAAACAACAATGATTCCATTGAACTGGAATCTAAGACTGCCACCTGGTCACTTTGGGCTACTCATTTGCCAAGCCAAGAAGGGGATTACATTACTGGGTGGGGTGACTGACCCTGACTATCAGGGGGAAGTAGGACTGCAACTACACAATGAAGGTAAAGAGGAGTTTTCTTTGAATATAGGAGATACCCTAGGGTGTCTTTTAGTACTACCATGCCCTGTGATTAAATCAATGGAAAACTGCAACAACCCAATCCAGGCAGGACTTCCAATGGCTCTGAAACTTCAGGAATGAAGGTTTGGGTCACCCCACCAGGCAAAGAACCACGGCCAGCTGAAGTGCTTGCTGAGGGTGAAGGAAACATGGAATGGGTAGTGGAAGAAGGTAGTGATAAATATGAACTTCAACCACGTAATCAGTCACAGAAATGAGGACTGTGATGCTGTTTTGTTTATGTTATACTATTAAAGTTGTATGATATCAGGTTTAAGAATGAATATTACCCAAGGACTTGCACCCTACTCTGGAGAGATTTAATGTGTTTCCAGTTATATGCAGGACAGTTGAGTATTGTTAGATGAAAGAAAAATATGTGTTTTATTGTTCTTTATTTAGAAATTAGGTATGGATTAAGGTGCTATGTGTAGCTGCCAAGTTGACAAGGGGTGGACTGTCACGGTCAGGTTCATGTGTCAACTTGGCCAGGTGGTGGTACCTGTTTGTCTGGTTGGGCAAGTGCTGGCCTGTCTGTTGCGATGATGACATTTCATAGAATTAAATCAAGATCATGTCAGCTGCATCCACAGCTGATTCCATTTGTAATCAGCCAAGGGGAGTGTCTTCTGCAAAGAGTGATGCTTAATCTAATCATTGGACGCCTTTTAAGGAGGATTCAGAAGAGACAGGCTCTCTTCCTGCTTTGGCCAGCGAGCCTCTCCTGTGGAGCTCGTCCAAACCCTCCATCAGAATCGTTGGCTTCACAGTCTGCCCTGCAGATTTTGGACTCTATGTTCCCACGGTTACGTGAGATACTTTTATAAATTTTATATTTGCAAGTGTTTCTTCTTGATTCTATTTCTCTAGAGAACCTTAACTAAATACAGACATGAATAGTCTTTTTTTCCTAAAAAGAAACATAAATGGCTAAAAAAAAGCACATGAAAAAATGCTCAACTTCATTAGCTATTAAGAAAATGCAAACAAAATCATGAGATATTTCATACCAACTAGAAATGGCCAGTATTAAGAAAGAAAGAAAGGAAGGAAGGAAGGAAGGGAGGGAGGGAGGGAGGGAGGGAGGAAGGAAGGAAGGAAGAAAACTACAAGTGTAGGAAATGATGTGGAGAAACAGAAACACTTGTTCACTGCTGGTGGGAGTGTAAAATGGTACAGCCACTGTGGAAGACAGTTTGGCAGTCCCTCAGAAAGCTAAGTACAGAATTACCATATGATCTGGCAAGCCCACTACTAACTAGGTATATACTCAGAAGAACTGAAAGCAGGAATGCACACTGACGCTCACAGGGCATTATGTACAATTGCCCAAAGATGGAAGCAACCCAAATCTCCATCAACTGATGAATGGATGAGCAAACTATGATGTGTGCACGTGACGGACTATTACTCAGTGAGAGAAGGAATGTCCTGATGCATACGACATGGGATGAATCTGAAGACATTATGTTGAGTGAAATTGGCCAGATGCAAAAGGACAAACATCATTTGATCTCAGTAATATGACTAAGTACAATGGGCAAAGTCATGGAGTTGTAACTGGAACATGGGTTACCAAAAGATAGAGGAAGAGAGAGAATGGGTGACTGGTACTTAATTTGTGCAGAACTTTAAAATAAGTTGATTGTCAATGTCTGGAAATGGATAGAGGTGATAACACGTTAATTATCATGTGCGTATCGGCAGTGAATCGTGTGTGTGATAGTGATTTAAAGGGGAAGTTTAGGGGCCGTGTGTGTCCCTGGAAGGGAAGCTAGAGGATGAAGCGTGGGGCTCTGTAATACAGGATCCCTCAGTGGACGGCGAAGGTGGTTATCATACAAACACAAGAACGTCCTTCCCTGAGCTAGAACAAATGCATGGCCCTAATACAAGGTGCTGATAATAAGGCGGTATATGGGGGAAATGCAGCTAAGGCAAACTATGGACTAGGGTTAACAGTAAGACCTTAATGTCCTTCCACCAGCACTGACAAAGGTGCCACATTGGAGCTAAGTGTGAAGAACGGCTGGGTAGAGGGGGCATGGGGTTTTTCTTTTCGGAGCTGCAGAAATGTTTTATAATTGACTGTAGCAGCAATCACAGTTCTGTGACTTCACTGAGAGCCATGGTGGATTCCATGGTGTGTGAATAAAACTGTGTGGAGAAAATAAAGCTGCAGGGCACTATCTGGTGTCTGTACCAGGCCCTTCTCCCTGCAGGGGTTACTCAGTGGGTTGCCTCAGCACAGGCGCTGTGGGAGCTGTGGCCTCAGCTCCTGCTGTGGGTTCTGTCCTGGGCACCCTTATCAGAGTCCCAGCTCACCAGGTCCCAGAGGCACCAGGCCTGCAGCCGCACCTGCACCCCAGCCCACCTGCACCCCAGCCCACTGTCACCCTGCCTGCAGCCCCACCTGCACTCCAGCCCACC
>PVIY010059272.1:0-12099 GCA_004026745.1 Myrmecophaga tridactyla | reverse complement strand
AAGAGTCACTATGAATTTTTAACAAATAGTAGAAAGAAACTAACACTACTGAAAAGCCAATGAAGGGCTTCTTGGTTAAATGCTTTACACAACATCATTTTGTATTTTTCTCTGTTTTTTCCTCCATAATGAAGTCTTTCATTGTCTCACATTTTCTACAAATGATTAGTAGCTAATAAAACACATAGCAACCTACATATAAACGATACATTCTCCATCATACATTACAAAAATTTATATAGTTTATATATGTGTGTTCACATATTCAGAGCCCTAAAGAACTTATTATTTAGTGTATCTATGTATATGTATCACTTGACAAAATATTGTACTTTGTATTTTTAAACTTGAAAAAAAAAGAACTTATTATTTATAAAAATACAACCTCCAAAAGGCAAAAGAACACAATACCTTGGAATTCTAAGAACCTCATTTAAATTTCACATATGCTGTAGATACAGCTCAGAAACTCAGATGTGATGCTGATGAATATGTATGAAGTATAATTAGCTTGGAAAATGCTGCTTCATCACCTGCCTGAGATTGTTGGTGTGCTTCAGAGACTTACTAAGCAGTGTTGGAGAAGGCGCTCTCCAAACTCCAGCGAGAGGAAACGTTCCATGGGTCCATCCTACGCTGGGGTTTTCCATTCTGTTTCCCTATCCTTTGGACCTGGATTGTGTGTGCCTGTGTACGACTGACAGCCGCACGCCATCAGCTCTCCCCTTTCCTAATACGGAGTGCTTCTTGAAACAGTGAGACCGTCCTCGTTCCCCCACAGCTCTTGAATGCTGGACTGGCCCAGAAAAGTCATAAAAGTCACAAATGACCCATGAGGAATAAAAAAGATGAAACCATTACCACTTCTACAGGTAGTAAAGGATCATAAGAGAATATTGTGAGCAACTTTAGGACAATAATTAAACCACATGGCTGAAATGAACAAATTCTTCAAAAATCACAAACTACCAAAGCTCACCCATAAAGAAGGGCATACCCTAATAGCCCTGTATTTGTTAAATAATTTAATTGGTGGTTTAAACTCTCTCTCTTTCTCTTTATCTCTCTCTCTCTCTCTCTCTCTCCCTCTCTGTCATATGCACACACAAAGCCAGTCCAGGATGGTATTGCTGATGAATTCCACCAAATATTTAAGAAAATATTCACATTTCTTCTGGAAAATTGAAGAGAAGAAAATACTTCTCACCTCATTCTATGAGGCCGGTATTGTTCTGATACCAAAACCAATGATAGACATTACAAGAAAAGAGAACCACAGATCAATATTCCTTATGTACATAGATGCAAATATTATTGACAAAGTTATAATAAATGGAATCTAACCATAAATAAAAGGGATTATACATTATGAATAAGTGGAATTTATCCTAGGAATGTCAACTTTGTTTAGTATTTGAAAATCAATTTAATTTACCATATTAACAAACTAAAAAGAAAATCCATGTGGTCACCTCAGGGAACACAGAACAAAAACATTTGACAAAATCCAACGTCTATTCAAACAAAAAAACCTTGGCAAACCAGCAACAGGAGGAAACTTCTCCACCTGATCAAGTGAATCAATGAAAAACTTACATCCAGCCTTATCCTTAATGGTAAAAGACTTAATGCTTCCTTCTTAAGATCAAGAACAGGGCAAGAACAACTATGTGGTGATACTATGAGCCATTGACTGTATTCTTTGGATGGTTTGTATGGTGTATGAATATATCTCAAGAAAATTGCATTAAAGGAAATAAAATACCCAGCTTTAAAAAAAAAAGACATTCTGAGATAATTGGCTATATGGAAGCTGATAAAGAAGTATGTAAATTTTATCCTTTATAAATTGTGTATTACAATCCTTTAATCAATAAAATTTATAATAAACAGGTACCTATGCAAAAAAAAAAAGAACAGGGCAAGAATGTCTGTTCTTATCACTTCCATTCAACATCGTATTGTAGATGCTAGCCAGTGTAATAGGTGAGAAAAAAGAAGTAAAAGGTATCCAGATTGAAAAAGAAATGTAACCACCTTTATTCACAGACAACATGGCAGTCTATTCATAAAACCAATGGAATTTATAAAAGTTTTCTAGAATGAAGTGAGTTTGTGTTGCAGGAAATGAGATTAATATACAAAATTCAGTTGTATTTCTATACACTGGCAAAGAGAAATTGGAAGCTGACATTTAAAGAAATATCCATTTTCAACAGCCCCTATTGGGGATTGCATCACATCCCTATAAAAGGCATGTTTGGGTCCCACCCCTGGTCCTCTGGCATGAACCCATTTGTAAACAGGACCTTTTGAGATGTTATTAGCTAAGGTGTGCCAAACTGGATAAGTGCATGCCTTAGTCCAATATGACTCAAGTCCTAGCAAAGGAAGTTGGTCCCGGAAAGAGAAGCCTGTGGAGCTTCCAGAAGCTGGAATCAATGGGACCTGGAGGAGAAAGAAGAAGATGCTGCCTTCTGCATTGCCGTGTGGCAGAAAAGCCAAGAAACCCCAAGATTGTCGTCCAGCATTAAGTTATAGACCACAGAAAGAGGCCAGCCTTCTACCCTGAGACTGTGAGCCAATAATTTCCTGTTGTTATACCAAACCATTGCATGGTATTTGATTTAGCAGATGGAAAAGTAAGCATCAAAATGTGAAATATGTAGGAATAGCTTTGACAAAAAAATATGCAAGAGTAAAACACTGAGTAATATGAAACATTGCTGAGAGAAAATTAAAAAGACTGAAGGAAATCAAGAGATGAACCATGTCCATGGATCAGAAGACTCAGTATTATTAAGATGTCAGTTTTACCCAAATTGTTCTATAAATTTAATTCGGTCCACTTAAAATTCTAGCATTCTTCTTGTAGAAATTGACAAGTGGGTTTTAAAGGTCAGATGGAGTTCGGGTGGTGCGATGGTGGCTCAATGGCAGAGTTCTCACCTGCCCTGCCAGAGACCTGGGTTCGATTCCTGGTGCCTGCCCATGCAAAAAAAAAAAATCATATGCAGTTGAAAAGGAGAAATATATTAGAAGAGTATTACTACCTGACTTTATTATGTATCATAAAACTACAATAATCAAGATGTCATCAATGTGAATAAATGTATCATCAAAACAGGATGTAACATCCAGAAATAGACCCAGATGTACAGAATCAATTTATTTTTGGCAAAAGCCCAAAGATAATTCAGTAGATAAAGAACAGTCTATTCAACCAATTTTATTAAAACAATTGAATATCCAAGTCCATATCTGGCACCCTACAGCAAAATTAACTCAAAATGAAGTAGAGATCTAAATGTTAAACATAAACATATAAAACTTCTAGAACAAAACATAGGAGGAAGCCTTTGTAACCTTGGTTAAGAAAAGATTCTTAGCTACTACACCAAAAACATGATCTTTAAAAGAAAAATAAAATTGATAAATTAGGCTTCATCAAAATTGAGAATTTCATCTTTCAGAACTCAATAATAAAAAAAATAACGACACAACGAAAAATTAGCAAAAGATTTAGAAAGATACTCCCCCAGAAAAGATAGCAAATAAGCATATGAAAAGATGCTCAGTATTATTAGTTGTTAGAAAATTCAAATTCAAACCAAAATGATGGTCTTATTAGAATGTCTATTAGAAAGTCTAGAATTAAAAACACTGACAATCCCAAGTATTGACAAGGCTGTGGGGCAAAAAGAACTCCCATGTACTGCTAGTGGAAATTTAAAATAGTGCAACTATTTTGGAAAACAAGATGGCAGTTTCTTAAAAAGTTAAATATACACCCACATGTGACCAAGCCATTCCACTTCTAGGTGTTTGCCCAAGGGAAGAGGATGCCTAATGTCCGTAAAAAGATTTGTACACAAATGTTCAGAGCAGATTTATTTATACCAACCAGAGCTGGAAACAACCCAAATATCCATAAGGAAGTGAATGGATGAACAGATTGTGGTATGCCCATACGATGAAGTACTACTCAGCAATGACGAAGAATGAAGGAATGGTATGCACATAACATGGATAAATGCCAAAATAGGTAGTCTGAGTGAAAGAAGGCAGAAAAAAGTATATGTGAATAACTTTTTATATAAAATTATAAAAAAATAAATAAAAACTAATCCATGGTGACAGAAGGCAGCTCAGCAATTTCCTGGGAAGGAGGCAGACCAGGAGAGATGGGAAGATGAGATTAAAAAGAAGCTATGGATATCTTCATTATCTTAATTGTGGTGATAGTTTGATGGGTGTAAATATGTCAAAACTTATCAAAGTGTACATTTTAAACATGTACAGTTTATTGTATGGCAGTTACACCTCAATAAAGCTGTTAAAAAGTATTTTAAAAAATTTTAAATGAGTTTCAGTCACCATTGTTTTCATAGTACCACAACAGTTTCCACAGCCCAAGCTTTGACCTCTTTCCATGTTGTGTGGTCCTTCTGCCTCTCTTCTCTCCCCTCTCATCCATGAAATTTTCTTAAGCACAGCTATCAATTCTCTCTTCCTCCTTTACTCCCATTCCTTAATTTGCATTTCCAAATGTAGTTTTGAAATTATGGTGTTTAAGTGCTTGCCAGATGATGTTCTTATGTAAGGGCATTCCCACCCCCGGTTGTGGGAAAAGCTGTGAGGTTTTGTTGTTGTTGTTGTTTGTTTTGTCTCATTTCATCTAGTAACACCAGTGTACCATATTATCTTAATGGCAGGATCATCATTATCAACGTGAGTTGTCTTACTCTGATAATGTTGGCATCTACTGAGACCCAGAAACCCGTTTTACCTCTATCCATATTTACTTGGAATACTGAGCTTTAAAAATTATTCTCTCTGCTTCTTAGGGTTCTTCTTTCTCTTTCCTCGTTGTCAGGTAGATTGTCGCTGTCACATCCGCTGTTTTCCTGTGCCTTCTTAGACTCTTCACCCTTCTTTCATTATAATTTCCTGTCTCTAATCTTTTTTGATTCAGAAAATCTGTAACCAAGGGAGTAAGAGTAAGAATAGAGTATAATTGGAACAAACACAGAACATGAATAGGTGACTGAAGCTTATTTTTTTGGGTAAAGTGCAAAGTCCATAGAACTTGTATCATTTATTTTAACACTCATTTTCCTCAGGATGACCTCTATGTGATGTTACTATACCTAATTCCCAAGGGAAGCTGTAGGACTGAGTTCCTGCATTCTCATCTGTAGACAGTGCCAGTTTTCCACAGAATAATTTGCCAAGATTGTCTGTTAGCTCTTTTTGCAAGTATTAGATATAGATGCACCATGTCTGTGCTTTGATGGCAAATGGCAGATGTTTCCAGTAGGTCCTTTTGTAGGTGTTGTAGTATTACACTATCAGTCTGTTCTTTGAGCAATTGATTATTTAGATGGAAATAGTGGGTGTAGCCACTTAAAGTAGAGTTGGCCACAACAGCGGCAAGTTCTGTAATTTTCCTAGTTTAATGATCAAGTAATGTGTTTGATTTAAAAAAAAAAAGTGTTTCTCAGATACCAAAAATTTCTGTGAAGACTATTATGTTGGAAATGACCTGAGCTCAGATTTATAAGTTCAACAGAAAGTATTTAGCATTCTCTGGCCCTTCTTGCACCTGAATTACTTTTCCAATTTAAGAGTTACACATAAGGCCCTGCCTGATTTATCTCTTGGTATAAATGTATTATGTCATGGCTTGCTGAGGAGCAAACACTTAAGTGGATAAACTAGACACTGAAGTTAAATGATCGTTTTCCCGCATCATTCTGTTATCTTCCCGTCATCTCTTTTCATCTAAGCTTTAACAAGTACATCTTTGCTGGGAAACCTTTGTGGTGCAGATACTGTCATTTCGAAACCTGTTTTCCCATACTAATTTGAGTTGTGCTTGGGAAAAGAAGAGTGCTGTTCTTTCTCATTTCAACACCCGGGAGAGAGGGGGAGGCTCCTGACTCACCCCACGAGTGGCACGTCCTTAGGGCGACAGCGTCAGTGGTGTTTGGAGTTCTTAGTTTGCTTGGCTGCTCTGCTGACCTCCATAGTCTGGAGCGCTTGCATCCTTACAACTCCGGCAGCCGTCGGGACCGACTTGGGCTGTGTCACTCCCTCCTGGTTTTCCCTCGGCCCCTCTGGGATCCTGGTTACTCGCCGGCCCGTTTCCTCTGCCCGCTCCTTGCGTGCTGATGCTCCTCAAGGTTCTGCTGTAAAGCTGAGATCCCATGCTGAGTGCCACCTTGGCGTCGGGAAAAGCCAGGAGGCCCTCGGGTGCTGGGCTGCTAGCTCCGTCCCCAGCCCCTGGGAAGGCCTGCTGGCCGCCGCTGCGCTCCCCGGGCGCTGGCCTCTGGCACCCAAGGTCGGCACCTCCTCCTGCGGGGACCGGGCCGCCTCCCCGCCTTCTTACTGCCCCGCAGGCCTCCCGCAGCCCCTGCCCCTCAGCTCTGCTCCGCAGGTGGGTGCAATGACCTCCTTGTCCCCGCTGTGAGTGGCCGGGACCAGCACCCCGCTGCCTGCTCGCCTGTCCACTGTGGGTGCTGTGTGCTGGGGCCCCGTGCGGGCGCCCCTCCCTTCTCCCCACAAGCGACCTCCCTGACGTTAACCATCAACTGTGCTGAAAACTGATCAGTTTACCTCTTTGCTGAAAGGAACTCTGTGCCCCGACTGTTCTGCTCGGTAATTGTGCAATCTTAGAAACGCGCCATTTCTTCTCCCATCCACAGGCAACAGGCCCAGAGGGCTCGTTGAAGGACGGTGCCAAAGGCTCCCTTCAGAAAAGCTTTAGGATCCTCAACGAAGCCAAGAAGTTAGCAAATGATGTAAAAGGTTAGTGTGACCTCTGCTGTTATTATTTTCTGGTTAACTGTAGTTGTAACTGGTAATAGATTTTTATCACAGTATTGAAAGAATGTCGTTGTTTCACAGTCATTTTTATGATTATTTTATTATTTGGACTTAATGCAAGCAATAAACATTCTCACCAGTTCTGCAGTAGTTTGCCTTCATATCTCATTTTACATTAGGTAATATTTCATAAGTTTTAAACCTAATTCCCATAGCATCACTTCACCTATATGTAAAGCAAAGTAAGTTTTAAAAGAATGTATAATGACTTTTCAGAGAACCAAACCCTACTTTGTTTTGGCTTTAGGAACGAGTCCAGAGGGCAGAGGATGTCTTTTTGGAGGCTTAATTGTGTTAGTGGGTCACATTTCCTGAAAAGTTTTCAGAGCTTTTAAATGTATTTCTTTTGTGTTTCGATTCCCGATTCAGGGATCAAATTACATAAAGTATCTGCCATGATCTTTTATGGGTTCTATGTTAAGAATATCTTATTCAATGTGACTGAATTACAGATAGGCAGCTATATTCACTATCGCATTGGAATATCTAGAATCACCGCCGGTTTCTCCCTCCGGTCTCATCCCTTGCCTTTTTCTGGCTTGAAGCCCTCTCTCCAGCCTTATCTGAGCACTCGCAGCCCCGCCAGATCATTCTACCTTTCCCAACTCCACGTTTTCCGAGAGCTTTTCCTTTCCTCGTGCTGCATTCTCTCTGAGCCCTGTCCCACCTCTGTCGTCCACCCGGCCACCAAGATCAACTGCAAATGCCATCTCCTCCAGGAGACTTAACTCCAAATCCAGTGTGCCTGCCCCTTCTCTCTGTATAGTTCTCACACCTCTAAGATCATGGGCTTAATTTTCCATCTTCCTGAGAGCAGAGATGGGTCCTTTAAACTTAGCGTTGCTAGTACATATTGTCGTATCTAGCTCAATATAGGCAATGATTAACTTTATAAATGAAGAAGTGGTGTGAGTCTTTGTCTTAGGAAGAGAAGAGAGTTTTATAATCATTTCTCTTTGGCATGCTTTAAACTAATCGTCCTTGGTCTCTAATAGAAGCTGATATGGAATTATGAGGCCTGTCTCCAATATAGATGGCACTTTGACAGTAAAGTACTTTGGGCTACACGTTAAAAGTGAAATAAGACTCCCCGTGTACATAATTCAGTTCAGCAGATAGCTCTGATGACAGCCTGAAGAGTGACTATAAATAATCAAAACCTGTTTTCCTATTGGATGGAAGGAGAAGATCTCGTTATCTTGTGGTCACTCCTTCCCGTCCAGTACCGTTGGCCCAGAGCTGGGAGCAGGGTGAAGCAGCCAGGCCATCAAACAGGTGCAGGGTCAGAGTCTGTCTTTATTTAAAATTTTTATTTCCTTTTTCATCATAGACCTTTTTGCACTGATTTTTGAAAATATTCCATTAAAATATTTTACCTTGGTTATTGAGAGTTTCAGGGCCTCTCTCACGTCACCCTATTCCCAGCCCTGCCCTTGTCTCCTCAAATCCTTTCTTCTTAAAAGTGGAATTCCATTTTTACGGAAAAATGAATGTAACGACAGGCACAGTAGTAAGAGTTAGGAGGCAAAAATGTTCATTAGTTAAATATTATGGTTTTTTTTTTTCTTTTTTTGTAGTTCACGCAGTACATTATTTAAAGTAATGAAAACTCACAAACTACTGAAGGAATAATTTCCCCAGAAGGCCAAGCCAAGGCTGTGATGGAATTGATAATGTTTTCTTGCTGCATTATGACATTTTCTTGATTTGTGGCCAATTAGACAAGTTATAAAATGGCTGTTAATAAGGAAAATGCTCTATCGTACCACCTGGAACTGCCGAAATAGGCCCCACAGAGCGAAATTCTTGTCAGCAGCTATTAAAGCAGAGATTTAGTCATCTTTCTCATGACGGTGCCTGAAGTTATAAGGAATAAAAATTGTGGGACCAGTATACCCTCCACATTTCTAATTTGCTGCTTGGTTCGGTTCAGTTGAATCTGGTTAGTCCGTGAATATTTTGTCAAGAATGACGCAGCTCCCCTCCCTGCCATGTGTACGCTGTCCTTGCCTGGAGGGTGCTGGCATGTGTCAGGAGCAATTTGTCTTGCTTTTTAATTTTTGAATATACACCTGTTAAAAGTAAACGTGCCCTCATGCCTGGTTTGAGACTTACATTGGCCTACATTGCGCTGATTGAATGTCTACAGAGACAAAAAGCCTTTTGCTGCTAAATGTGAGGCTTGGTACAAACTGATGACAGAAAGAGTTGGAAGATGAATTAATACCACCAGCAGAGTCCCCACAGTAATTTCAAGCCTATCGCATCTATGATCACAGACTCTTTTTGATACACTTGTCTGGACTAAGTGACCAAATAAATACGACTTTGCAGATGGACAAGAGATATTGTCGGTGCAGTGGGCAGCTGGTGCCTCGTGGGCTGTCTGCACCCAGGAGGTCAAGTAGAGGATGGTATATTAGAAGTCCAACAATAATAAGATTTTAAGGGTGAGCGTGTTAGAGTAACTCCATTTTATTTACTTCTTAATTTACTGCTCATTTTTCTCTCTGCCTCAAACAAGTGAAAATATTTAATTACTTAGGATTAATGGGTAACATTTCAGTGAAATGAATGACTGGCACATGAAATTAAAAAATCTATTCCCAAGCCCAAGAGCATTGATTTGGTGTATTTATGACATACAGTGCTGTCCAAAATCAGTCAGAACAGTACAACATTATTCCAAAGATTAATTTTTGTCAAACTAGTCAACATGCTCTGCCCTCCAAACGCTCGGTCATCTAGTCCAGACAAGGATATCAAAAAGAGTCTGGAATCATAGATGTGACACACTTAAAATTACCTTGTTGGTATTCTAGGTTATTTTATATTCGAACAAGAGAATGAGGAATACTTCATTGCTATTAAACTAAAGTATGAAGCAAGAGTTGACTTTTGACTTTTATTCTTAATGGTAGACTCCTTTGAATCCACATGCTGCCAGTACCTGAATCCACCTTTCCGTTAGTGAGTATGTGAAAGCCAATCACACAGTCTGCTCCACTGACAAAGAACAATTTTGGACTAAATTAATGAAATCTAACCTGGGTCCTGGCTTATTGGAAATCCAGAGAACAAAGTAATATTTTCCTGTTGATGAAATTGCCAATTCCCCCTACAGAGGTTTAGTCACCACTTCAGGATGCAGAGAAAATCAAGGAAATAAAGCTAAGTGGGACTTGGACCAAGATAAAAAATGAAAAAGGGGTGGGGGGGTGGCAAAAGAACGCAAAATATGGAGCTATTGAAAAGTTCTTCCCTCAAAACGAGGCTTGGCTTGTCATACCCAAGTATATCCTGTGTGTAGAGAACAGAAAGCAAGTCTTACAGAGCATTCCTTGGGCTCATCTTAGCAGGAGACCAAGCACTACGCAATGAAGGCCAGGCCGCAGCTGAGAGCTCATCTGGGCTGTGTTGTGTGTGGAATCAGAACTACGGGCCGAGCTTTGCACACGATGCCTGGACCAGCAAGAACGATAAATGCCTTCGAGAGCCGGGCAAATGGTAGAAGGGACTGGAGTCCTGTGTTAGTCCAGAGGATGCTTGCCTTACTTAACGCTGCTCAATTTCAATTTCTTTTAAAAATTCCTTGCTGGCCAAAACAAAATCAGCCTGTAGGCCCGCAGTCAGCTTTACGTCTGTCCTTGAGAAACCAAAAGTGATTCCAAAGTCTGGTCATTTTGGTTCCTCGTTCCCCTGGCTGCAGATGGGACTCGCTTCTCTCCTGGTGTCCTGGGTCTTTGGGATCCTAACGCCAGCCACGCGCCCCTTCCCTCCTTTCCGGGGCTCCTGCTGTGACCCTCCAGAGTGAGGAAGAGCATGGGCAGAGCAGCGGCTGCTGTCCCAGACCTGCTGGGAGCTGGGCCCATCAACAAGACCTAATTTGGCACTTTGAAATCAGAACAGGGCTCCGCGGTAGCATGCCTCCCTGTAAAGCACAGTGATTCCAGGGTCCCCAGGCCAGAGCCTCTAGAATACAAGTCTGCACAAGATGGGCAATCCCAATACGAATATTGGCAATCCCAATATTTGGGACCCAGGTACAGGTCCCAAACCTGTGATGCTGCTGGGGAAGGAAGGCCCAGGAGCACGTCCTGAAGAAGCTGGGGGGTATAATGGGCTCAAGAAAGTGTGTCATCCTCACCCACCTCAATGGTCATCCATGTGATACCGAGAATTTGGAGAGTTTTAAAGAAAAGTGAGAAGACTGGGTACAGCAGTGTCATCAAATCCACTGGCCAGAGGTCAGGACAGGGACAAGGTCTCCTGTCCTGGCCTTGCTGCTCGTCCCCCTTGCACAGACTGAGGACCCTGCACTGGGTGGTGCGGGCGGCAGGGGACAGGGGTGTGCAAACCTCAGCGTTACAGAGGCGAAGGGCTGTCCAGATGGCTGGAAGACTGTAATAAAGCAACTTGAGTGGAACTGTACTTCTCATATCCTTTAAATACCTAAGATGAAAATATAGTATAATGTAATCAAATTAACAAAATGGAATAATATTATGAATTTAGTAAAGTCAGCAACTTGTAGTACGTAAAGCAAAACCAAGTGGATAAAACACCAACAGCTGAATAAATTTCTATTAATTTCTTTTCATTTTACTTCTATTATTAAAGTGATGAGCATTTCCCAGTGCCTGTCCATGCGAAAAAACCCAAAAAGTGACGAGAATTGTACACAATGCTCTTATACTATTGTCATCTGTAATGGACAGAGAGAGAAATTACTTTTCACCACTATTTCTTCTTTGTGCTATTGCTTGTTTTGTATATTACTTTTCCCTGTTTTCACCACTTTGTTTTTGACCCCTTCTCTATATCACCCTCCAAATCAGATCTGTTTCCAAATCGTGCCAAATCTTTGCTTCCTTTCATTTTTCAGATCTATAATTTTGTTTCTCTGGTTACTATTTCCACCTCACAACCGACCTGCTAAACCAGCAGCAGTGTGGGGCTCAGCAGAGTCAGAGCTGGTCTTCTCTCACTCGTGTGCACACCTAACCGAGTGATCTTTCTCTGAATATCAGAACGTGCTCATGAGCCATAATTTAAACCGGCTCCCAATTCCAGGGCTGCTGCATACAGCTGTCCAGGTTGTGCACAGCCCAACCCCAGCACAGCGCGACCCCAGCACAGCCCAACCCCAGCACAGCCCAACCCCAGCACAATGCAACCCCAGCACAGCGCAACCCCAGCACAGCCCAACCC
>PVIY010059271.1:0-12112 GCA_004026745.1 Myrmecophaga tridactyla | reverse complement strand
GGAGGGTGGTGAGACTGCTCGTCATGTTGGCTGGAGAGAGAGGCCACATCTGAGTAACAAAAGAGGCCCTCCTGGGGGTGACTCTTAGGCCTAAATTTTAAGTAGACTTGACCTATCCTTTGTGGGGTTAAGTTTCATATGAACAAACCCCAAGACTGGGGGCTCAGCCTATAGCTTTGGTTGTCCACACTGCTTGTGAGAATATCAGGAATTCAACTTGGGGAAGTTGAATTTCTCCCCGTTCTCACCATTCCCTGAAGGGGGCTTCTCAAAACTTTTTTGGTCCAAAGTTCCTGAAATATCAGCCTAAACTGCCTTAAGCTAGAATGAAATATCTTAGATTAACTAACTGCAAAGTCCAGGCATAGCTGTCTGGATTCAGGGCTTGAATGATATCATCAGGATTTAATTTTTCCTCGTGAATCAGCTCTGCCTTTTGCTGTAAAGACATCAGTTGCAAGCACTGTGTTAGAAAAATGGCCATGGTACATTTGAACCTCTGTAGCCTCCTAGGTTTTAGATACAGCAGGAAGTAGGAGCACTTTCTCTTTCCCAGAAGTCTCAACAAAAATCCCATGATATGTCTCATTGGCTCTTATGGCATCACATGTTCTTCCCTGAACCAGTTCCTGGGTTAGGGGCTGTGAGGTTCTAATTCGTCAGTTCCTGTCACATGCTAACCCTGGAGCCCTGATAGAGTCAGGTCCTGAGAAATCTCAGGGTGGTGGAGAGTAGAGGTGATCTCTCAAAGGGAAATTGTGGGCTTCTCCCTCAAGAAAGAGAATGGATACCCGGTGTTAAGACAAGTAATGTTTATTGTGTGGTAGTAATCTCTTTTTACAGGTCAGCAGTAGATTACAGGAGTTAATGAATTTGGATTAGAATCTTGGTTTCAATTCCAGCTTTCTTACCCAGGAAGTCACACCCTCCAAGTAAATGTTCTCCACAGGACAGGAGAGTGTAAAATGTTACAGTGTTTTATGTTCTCTTGGTGAAAGCCTGGGTAGTTTTAACAGGAAGAGAAAGAAACAAGGCAGATAGGGGTGGACTTTGGCAGTGGGTAAATGTTGTCCTTTTTCTTACACTGCTGTGATTCATGTGACTTAACTCCATGACTTCTGTTCTCTAGGCCTCTCATTTCCTACAGGAGAGACTCTTCTGGACCCAGCTTGATTAGTGTTTGCTCTTAAATCAAGCTGTTTTGACCAGAGGGGCCATATCATATACTACAGAGATGGATGAATCTGTGAGGTATATCTGGGAGCTGGCCTAGTATCGGAGAAGTAGTTATAGATCTCTTACTATATGTTTCCTATAGTCCTTTTTAGAATGGCCTGAGATATTTTCTCACTTTGGCAGATTTTATTTTTATTTTTGAGAAGGTACACTGGCTTCTTCAGAAGGAGCAGGTATAGCAAGGTCTTGTTTTCTGAAAAAAAAAAAAAAGTTGAACAGAGAATTAACTTGTACTGAGATTCACACTACTACAAAGTACTCATATAAATTTAGGATATGCTTTAGTTGGAAATGAATTATCAGGACCCAATTAACAAAGGTATTTGTGGTAGAAACATTAATATCCACTTCTGAGATAGGTAGCTGACCCTAACGTATAGGTAGCAGTGCTAACTGTATCAATAACATCAACTCTTTAAATTAAGTCAATTCCCCTCAAAGCTCCTGAAATTAATTTCTGTCCTTAATCTCTACTTATATATTAATGTTATTGAGATCTCTGTGGCTGATGTTTAGTGACTAATGTTGACATTTGTCTTTGTAATCCTCCCTCATTGCTAGTCTTAGAGGTTAGCTAGTCTTTGTCAGTGACATGCAATTGTACTTATTTCTCTATTGGCTGTTCTTGCATTACCAGCCTGCTGAAATGGAGAAAATAGGTAGAAGATCGTTCCTGTGTCAAGTAGGTAAAATCATTCTTACATACAGTGATATTTTATTTTCTATAAATGCAGTATTTTATGGTGAGATCAGTAAAGTGATTTCTACTTTACATAAATTGAAATGTTGAAATTTCAGGAAATCACAATGGCTAACATTTATTGAGCACTTACTATGTGCTAAGCATTCTTTTAAGCATTCTTTTACATACATCATTTTACTTATCCTTATATTAACTGTAGGAGGTTAGTTGTCTTCTTACCATTTTAGAGGTGAGCAGGTTGAAATACTTGAGGTTAAGTTGCTTGCCTCAGGCCACAGAGCTGTTGAATGATGGGCTGTTGAATGATGGAGTTTGTAAGTAATGTGCTGGTTTCTCTGGGTCCAGAGCCTGTGCCCTAGATCACTGTGCTGCAGTCTCTCCCAAGGAAAGATTTTTAGCTCGTACATTATTAGTTTTGCTTTTTTTATGTTTTTTTTGGGGGGGGCGGGGGGCATGGACAGGCTCCAGGAATTGAACCCAGGTCTCTGGCATGGCAGGGGAGAATTCTGTCACTGAGCCACCATTGCACCGCTGTTCTAGTTTGCTTAGCTGCTGGAATGCAATATACCAGAAACGGAATGGCTTTTCAAAAGGGGAATTTAATAAGTGTTCTAGTTTGCTAGCTGCCGGAATGCAACACACCACAGACGGATTGGCTTTTAATAAAAGGGGATTTATTTTGTTAATTCTTAAGAGGAAAGGCAGCTAACTTTCCACTGAGGTTCTTTCTTACGTGGAAGGCACAGGATGTTCTCTGCTGGTCTTCTCTCCAGGCCCCTGGGTTCCAACAACTTTCCCCGGGGTGACTTCTTTCTGCATCTCCAAAGGCCTGGGCTGAGCTGCAAGTGCTGAGATGAGGAATGCCAAGCTGTTTGGGTTGTGCTACATTGCGCTCTCTCATTTAAGCACCAGCCAATTAAGTCAAATATCACTCATTGCAGCAGACACGCCTCCTAGCCAACTGCAGATGTAATTAGCAACAGATGAAGTTCACGTACCGTTGGCTTATGTCCGCAGCAACAAAACTAGATATGCTCACCTGGCCAAGTTGACAACTGAATCTAACTAACACAATAAGTTGCTAGTTTACAGTTCTAAGGCTGAGAAAATGTCCCAATTACAAGTCTAGAGAAATGTCCAATCAAGGGCATCCAGGGAAAGATACCTTGGTTCAAGAAGGACGATGAAGTTCAGGGTTTCTCTCTCAAGTGAGAAGGCACATGGAGAACATAGTCACAGTTTCTCCCTCAGCTGGAAGGGCACATGGCGAGCAAGGTGTCATCTGCTAGCTTTCTCTCCTGGCTTCCTGTTTCATGAAGCTTCCTGGGAGGCGTTTTCCTTCTCCATCTCCAGAGGTCACTGGCTTATGGGCTGTTTCTCATGGCTGTGTCGTTTCTTCTCTGTTCTCTCTGAATCTCTTTCATTCTCCAAAATGTTTCCTCTTTTATAGGCCTTCAGAAACTAATCAAGACCCACCCCAATGGGTGGAGACATGTCACCTAATCCAGTTTAAGAACCACTCTTGATTAAATCACATCCCCAGGGAGATGATTTAATTACAGTTTCAAACATACAGGGATTATTCTGCCTCAACAAAATGGGATTATGATTAAAACATGGCTTTTCTAGGGTACATACATCCTTTCAAACCAGCACAACTGCCTAGTTTGGCTTTTTTTGATAAGCAATATTTTCTTTCTTTTTTTTTTTTAAACTTTTTTATTGTATGTGATAACATATGTACAAAGCAAAGAAAGAAAAAAGCAATAGTTTTCAAAGCACTCTTCCACAAGTAGTTACAGGATAGATCCCAGAGTTTGTCATGGGCTACCATACCATCATGTATCAAATTTTTCTTTCTAGCTGCTCCAGAACATAGGAGTCTGGAAAGAATAAATATTTTTTTATCATCATGATAGACTTTTTTTTTCTTTTTTGTGAAAAATAACATGTATACAAAAAGCAATAAATTTCAAAGCACAGCATAACAATTTAGTTGTAGAACGGATTTCAGAGTTTGGTATAGGTTACAATTACACAATTTTAGGTTCTTCTAGCTGCTCTATTTGCTTTTTTTTATTTAATGCAGTTTTATTGAGATATATTCACACAGCATGGAAACCTTCCAAAGTATACAGTTAATGTGGTTCACTGTATCATTATATGGCCGTGCATACAGCTTCATGATCGAATTTAGAACACTTTCATTACTTCAGAAAAGAAATAAAAATGAAAAAGAAAACTCTAATCTTCTCATACTCCTTATCCCCCCATATTATTGACCCATAGTGTTGGTGTGGTATGTTTTTTACTGTTATGAAACAGTATTAAGATATTACTGTTAACTGTGGTCCATAGTTTGCAATAGGCACATTTACCTCTTATACCTCTCTATTACCCCATATACTTCTCTATTATTAACTCTTTATAATAGTGTTGTACATCTGCTTTAGTTCATGAAATAATTTTTTTTATATTTTTACTGTTAATCACAGACATTGTCCACCACAAGATTCACTGTGTTATTCATTGCCATGTTTTAACTTCCAACTTTCCTTCTGGTGGCATACATGACTCTACACTTCCCCTTTCCACCACACTCATACACCATTCAGCGCTGTTATTTATTCTCACATTTATTGTGCTCCTATGATCTCTGTCCATTTCCAAACGTTTAAGTTCACCTTAGTTAAAAATTTTACATATATTAAGAACATTCTTCAGCCTCATTCTGTATCTTGTTAACCTATACTCCATATTTTATGTCTATGGGTTTCCATATTATAATTAGTTTATAGCGGCAAGATCACAAAATATTTGTCCTTTTGTGTTTGACTTATTTCACTTAAAGGTTCATCCATGTAGTAGCATACTTCAGAATTTCATTCCTTCTTACTGCTGACTAGTATTCCATTGTGTATATGTATACCACAATTAGTTTATCCACTCATGTTGATGGACACTTGGGTTGTTTCCATCGTTTGGCAATTGTGAATAATGCTGCTGTGAACATTGGTGTTAAATGTCTGTGTCCCTGCTCTCAGATTTTCCAAGTATATCCCAAGTAGTGGGATTGCCGGGTCATAAGGGTTTATACTTTATACTTAGCTTCCTGAGGAACTACCAAACCATCCTCCACAGCGTCTGTACCATTTTATATTCCCACCAGCCATGAATAAGTGTTCAAAATTTTCCACAGCCTCCCCAACACTTATGGTTGCCTGTTTGTTTAATAGCACCCATTCTGGTAGGTGTGAGATGATACCTCATTGTGGTTTTGATTTGCATTTCCCTAATAGTGAAGCTGAGCATCTTTTTATGTGCCTCTCAGCCATCTGTGTTTCCTCTTTGGAGAAGGTCTCTTCATGTCTTTTGCCTATTTTTAATTGGGTTGTTTGTCTTTTTATTGTTGAGTTGTAGAATTTCTTTAAATATACTGGATATCAAACCCTTACCAGATATATGGTTTCCAGATATTTTCTCCCATTGAGTCAGTTACCTTTTCTCCCTTTTGATAGAGTCCTTTGAAGCATTGAAGGATTTGATTTTGAAGAGTTCCCGTTTATCTGTTTTTTCTTTCATAGCTTTTGCTTTGGGGGTGAAGTCTAAGAAACTGTGGCCTATCACTAGATCTTGAAGGTGTTTCCCTACATTTTCATTTAAGAGCTTTATGGTACTAGTTCTTATATTTAGGTCTTTGATCTATTTTGAGTTAATTTATGAGAAGGTGTGAAATAGGAGTCGTCTTTCATTCTTTTGGTATGGATAATTCAGTTCTCCTAACACCATTTATTGAAGAGACTGCTTTGTCCCAGTTGAGTGGACTTGGGAGCCTTATCAAAATCAATTGATCATAGATATGAGGGTCTATTTCTGAGCTCTCAACTTTATTCTGTTGATTAGTATTTCAAAATGTGGGCTCGGGATTTTGTAGGAAAGATTTGCTGATTCTAAGGCCTTGGAATTCATGGATTAATCTATTGACTATCCATTACTGTTATCTGTGGGGAAATACTGTATGCTTGCTTATCTATATCAGTGTTTCTCTGTGAGGAACAATTTTAACACCCCCCCCACACACACACACATAGGGGCATTTGCCAATGTCTGTAGACAATTTTTTGTTTGCCACAAGTAGTGGGGGGAGGTTGTGCCATTGCTCTGTAGGGCAGAGGCCAGGGATGCTGCTGGACATCCTACAATGCACAATAAAAAATATCTGGCCTAAGATGTCAATAGTGCCAATGCTGAAAAAATTTCCACATATTTTTGATATATGAAGAGTTCCAAATGGAAGGGGGCTAGACCTTTTCTGATATCTGTTGTCTTGCCTTCACTCACCACTGTTGTCTTTTAACTGCCCATGAACAACTTTCTTCCCTTATCTTTCACTGGAGGGTATAGGCAGCAGGTGGTTGTAGAATAGCTAGGTGAAGATAGAGCCAGGTCATTATTATCAAAGCTGGGGATGCCAGGCCGAGAATATATATGTTGGCTGGAAAAAGGAGGAAGGGGCAGGTAAGTACCTTGGGACCAATTGTTGAGTTGTGAACATAGAAAAGAATAGGAGAGTGAGTAAGGTGGATGCAGGCAAGAAAAGCAATTTATAAGCTTGATAGAGATGGTGATGAGAGGCTCAGCAAGAGTACTTCTCTGAAGCAGTATCGTGATTGTCAGGTCAAAGGATTTTAGGTCTCTGTTCACATCTTCTGTTCCTTGCTATATGCAGTGCAGATAGCTAGGGAGAAGGTGTATTTGGAATCTCATTGTCTCTTATTTGGACTATTTTAGTGATGTCTTAATAAAGGCTATACCTGCTTCCGGTTTCTTCCTCTTCTAACCAATCTTCATAGGATATGTATATGACATATATTTAAACACTTAACACTCTGCTCCAGTGCCTATAGAATAAAGCCCTCTTCACTTCTTGTTGTGGCATTTGGGGTCATTCATAGCTCTTCCCTTTCCTCTCACCCATCTTGTGTTTAAGCCATGCACTTCCACCCTCTGTGATTTTACTTAAACTCTTCTCTGTAAAGCTCCCATTTGTTCTCCTTATCATTTCTTTGTGGTGAACTCCTGTTCACCTTTTGAGGCCAGCTCATGCCTTTAGGCAAATGGAATAAGTCTTGTAATTGTGCATTTGAGAGGCACTTTGCCCTGTCTACTAGAATATGAGTTTCTTGAAAGCAGTGGTGACATATTCCATCTTTGTATTCAGTGCTGCTTGCACAGGGCCTGGCCCTCAGGAAATGCTTACTGAATTGAATTGATAGGCAGTTCAAACTTCCTTTACGGTCAGTTTTTTTTAATCGGTGGGGAAAAATCATGCACAGTATAGATTTTGATTCTCTGCGTTCACAGTCACGGAACTGCAAGAAGATACCAGGGAGACTGGAATTTGGAGGTTTGGATATGAAATACTTCTGTACCTCTGGTTCAAAACAACTTTAATGACTTATTGTGCTTTGTGGTATTCAAAGCCTCGCCTCATACATTTGTCTCATTTATGAATTTTATGTATTTTTGGTGTGATGCTGGTTTGTAGTTGGTATGTTGTGTCAAGGCATCATAATACATAATACAGAAGTATAGATTTTGTTGCATCAATAGATGTTACTTAGCTGTGATCTTGATCAGGCTAGTTGAGTGTAACTAGAGTTGAATGTAACTCTTTAATTACCCAATGAGTTAATTAAACCAGCCGAGATAAGAATGAGTCTAGAATGTATAATTAATCATTTTTAAAACCTTCTCTTATGTGTTCTTTCTCCCTGTCTTTAGGATTTTTGTCCCTGAGTCATGGAAGACAGAAGAGCCGAGAAGTCATGTGAACAAGCATGTGAATCACTTAAAAGGCAAGATTATGAAATGGCCCTCAAGCACTGTACAGAGGCCCTCCTTTCTCTAGGCCAGTACTCCATGGCAGACTTCACAGGGCCATGTCCATTGGAGATAGAACGCATCAGAATAGAGAGTCTCCTTTATAGAATTGCCTCATTTTTGCAACTGGTAAGTAAATGCTGTATTAAAAGATGAACCATGTAAAGTGACTTTTTTCATTGACTGGATACTGGATACTACTGCTGGTCATTCCTATACAGTCATCTAACTCTGGACTGGCTGATGATTGCTAAATATCTTTCATGGCAAGCAACTGTGTTTTTTTTGGAGGGGGGAGGGGTGCACGGTCCAGGAATCGAACTTGGGTCTCCCGCATGGAAGGCAAGCATTCTACCACTGAATCACCCGTGCACCCGCAACTGTGTTTAAACTTTGAAAACTGTACTATTGTATAACATTTTGGATTATTCACTTATTCAACAAATGTTGATTAAATGCATATTGTAGGTACTTGATATATGTTGGTGAAAGAGAAAGATCCCTTCTTCATGGTACTTTTTCTGGTAGGGGAACAAACAATAAACAATATAGGTTATAAATAAGTAAATAATGAAGATTTTTGGAAGGTAGTAACTGTATGAAAAAAAATAAAAAGGGTAAGGGAGATCAAGAGTACTGGGGTTAGCAATGGGCTGTGGTTTTAAACCACATACATGACTATATGAAGTTGTCAAGGCAGGCCTCACTGAAGTGATATGAAGGAGGTGAGAGTCATGTGAAAATCTGGAGGAAGAGCATTATAGACAGAAGGAACGTTAGTGCAAAAACCCTGAAGAAGGAGCATGCTTGCCACATTTGAGAACAACTAGGAGGCCAATGTGGCTGAGTACAGAAGGGGAAAGTAGTAGTAGGTGAATTTGGAGAGGTTAACGGAGCTGGATATTTGTGGGGCCTTTAAGTCATTTGTTAGGACTTTGGTTATTTACTCTGTGAGATAGGGAACTATTGTGGGATTTTGTGGCATTACATTATCTGATTTGACAGGAATAGTCTTGGCTTTTGTATTGAGAATAGACTTTAAAGGGATAAAAGTAGATATATGGGGACTAGTTTAGAGGCTGTTGGAATATCCAGGTCAGAGATGGATATTCCAGTGGCTCAGAATATCCACAGTGGCTCAGACTAAAATGGTAGCAGTGGAGATAGTAGGAAGTAGCTAGGTTTTAGTTATAATACGAAGGTAGAACTAATAAGATTTCCTAATGGATTAAATGTAAGGAATGAGAGATAGAGAATAGTCACAGATGAGACACTTTGAGTTTTTCTTCTTCTTTTTTTTTTTTTAATTGGAAGAATGGAGTTTCCTTCAACTGGGATGAGAAGGTTGTGGATGGCAAACAGGTTTTGTGGGGAAAGATGGGAGTTCAGTTTTAGATATACTGAGTTTGATATGTCATTGAGATATCCAAGTAGAGATTGTGAATAAGCAGTTGGATATGCAAGTATGGAGTTTAAGAAAAGGTCTGAACAAAAGATAGTAACTCAGGAGTCTTTGTCACATAGAAATATATGGTGTCTTGAGTTTGGGTAAAATCACTAAGGAAATGAGTGCAGATAAAGAAGAGGAGAGGACCAGGGATTTAGTCTTGTAGCACTACAGTGTTAAGAGGTTGGGGAGAAGAAGAGGAACTAGGAAAGCGGCCTTAAGAGCAACTTGTAAGGTAGAAGGAGGACCAAGAGAGCAAGATGTTCTGGAAGCCAGTGAAGAAAGTGTATCAAATGAGGGTTTGTTCAATAGAGTCAAATGCTACTAACAGATAAATTGAGAATTGACTGAGCCATGGCCATACATAAATAGATATCTATGGATAAAGACTGTGTATCTATTTGGATACAGTGAAGGTCATTGGTGACCTCAGTGAGAGCAATTTCTATGTATTGCTAGTAAAAGTCTGATTAAAGAGTGTTTAAGAGAGAATCACAGGAAAGGAATTTTTGAGACATGACTGCAGACAACTCTTGTTTTGTCACAAAGAGGTGCAAAGAAAATGGAGTGGTAGCTGGTGGGAGAAGTAAAGTGAAGAGAAGGATGTTTTTTATTAGATGGAAGAAATAATGGCATGTTTGTGTGTTTGTAGAAATGAACCAGTGGAAAGTAAAAAAAATGATGTCAGAGAATAGAGGAAGCTTGCTGGACTGATGTTCTTGAGTAGGTGACAGAGCGAGATCTACACAGGTGCTGGGGTTGGCTTTAGACAAGAGCAGGCTAGCTCATCTGGTGACAAGCAGAGACATAGAATGTATGCTTAGATGCTGGGAGGCAGGTAGATGTGGTGACATCTCATGGCTTCATCGAGTTAGCAGAGAGTGAAGAAGGGGGATGAGATTGGTGATTTGAGATTAGAGAAGGTGAGAAGTAGGAGTGTGAGTGAATGAACCAGGGAAGTATAGTGTGATGTTTATTTGTAGAGTATTTTGTAATCCTCAGGTAGCATATGAAGTAGTTTTGCTCTGTGCATATTAAATTTGGAACATTAAGGTTTACATTTTGAAACAAAATAGTTTCTTTTGGATAAAATCTATGTTAAAAGCAGCCCTTGGGCTATTTAATTTTCTCTTGTATCTTTTATTTTGCAGAAAAACTATGGGCAAGCTGATGAAGATTGTAGACATGGTACGTTTAAAAATTGGACTCTTCTGAATTGAAGGTTTTGAATTATATAATTGAGCAATGTTTGCAGTTGTATTTTTACAATTGCTAATTTCAAAAGTGATTATAATATTAAAAAAATATTTTTATTGAGATAATCTTCACCCATATACAGTGCATCCAAAGTATACATCAGTGGCTTGCAATATCATCACATAGTTGTGTATTCATCGCCATGATCATTTTTAGCATATTTCCATCACTCCAGAAAAATAAACAAGAAAAAAAAAACCTATACACACCATACCCCCATCCTTTCCTCTCATTAACCACTAGTATTGCAATCTACCCAATTGTTTTTTAACCTTTACCTTCCCCCTATTATTTATTTATCTTTTTGTCCATGTTTTTTTACTCATGTGTTAGTCCCTGAATATAGGAAGTATCAGCCACTAGATTTTCACAGTCACACAGTCACACTGTAAGAGCTATATAATTATACAATCATCTTCAAGAGTCAAGGCTATTGGAACACAACACAACAGTTTCAGGTACTTCCCTCCAGCCACTCCAGTACACCACAGACTAAAAAGGGATATCTATATAATGCATGAGAATAGCCTCCAGGATAACCTCTCAACTCTGTTTGAAAGGTTTCAGCCACTAAAAGTTTATTTTGTCTCATTTCTTTCTTCCACCTTTTGGTCAACTATCCTTTCTCAATCCCATGATTATGATTTATTTTTTAAAAACCACCTTACTGTGGTGACTGGTGACTAATGTGGATGATAACTTTTCTGCTCTCTCTGGTACACTCATGAGTAGTGTTGCTGCCACTGATTGTTGACATCCCATCCCTTCTCTGGGAAGGTTGATAGCATCCTTTTTGTTTGTGTAATTCCAGCTGATACAAGCCAGATTTTAAGAAATATAACACATATTAAAATATTAAATTTAGATACATTGACAGGATAGGGGTATCCTTTCTAAATTTTTTCACCCTTTTGTTGGAAGATTTTCCTTAGAGAAAAGAGACTGACTTCTTTAGTGCTTTTTCATCTGTTTTCTTTGGGGCAGAAAATTGAGATTAATAAGAGTCCTGTTCTTTTAGTACTCATAGAATAGGAGTCCTTTTCTTCTTGACTGCTACCAGTTCATGAGAATGAATCTTGGAACAAGTGGGAGGAGAGTTCAGTGTACATTCTCACACACTCTTGGTGAAGTTTTTTATGCAGCTCAGTGGTTTGGATAATATAATATTTCATTTATTCAGAATTTGGGGAGAGGTGAGGTATTTAACATAGGTTAATTTTTTTTCTACTAAGACTTACTCCTTTATGTCAAATCTATTAGAGGAGTTAACTCTTGTTGTTGTTGTAACTCTTACAAAATATATTCTCCTGTGATACATTGAACATAATTTAACCATTTATTAAAAAATCAGTGACTTTAATTAGCTCTTTAGGAGTTAATTAGAATTTCATAAACATCTGATACAATCTCCCTTAACACACACACACACACAGAGATCCTGCTATCTGCGGACATTTCTACATTATCAATAAACCAATACAGGGAAAGGAGTAATTTCCCCTTCTTCCCCCATCTGAAGAAATCATTGTTATTAGTTTGCTGTATCTTCCACATCCTTCTCTATAGTAATGAATGTATGTTTATAT
>PVIY010059270.1:0-10322 GCA_004026745.1 Myrmecophaga tridactyla | reverse complement strand
AAAGCTCAAGATCAGCAAAGGAAAAGGTGTGTTGGGTGAAGTTCAGAAGAAAGGAGGCGCAAGGTGTCAGTTGTCCTCTCCCAATGTAGTTGCATGAATGGGTGTAATTCATCCATTGACAATGTATAACATCAACATGGCAGAGTAGGACTAATCAGTGAACTTCACTGAAATTTTACCATCCAGTAATTTTATTGGTGATTAGTCACATAGGCATGCAACACAGATGTGATTGACCACAGCTATTCAGACTCCAGTTACCCCATCCCTGAGGTCAAACTGATACTGTGTGGTCCAAAGCCCCATGCATTCAAAAACAGTTATTCACAAAGATCACTTTCTTACTATAAACTATCTGGAGTGACACAAGGTATACAGGTCACTCTTATTGTGCTGGTTGGGCCAAGGGCTCAGAGGATATCTCTCACAGCCAACAGTCAGTCCTGTAGACCTTTGGAATGTGGAGAGCTCATTATCCTGAGTTAATGGATAGAGTCCTTCTGTCTCTGGGATAATGTTGTCTAATCCACCAGGCATGTTGTTGCCATTGTAGACACATGGCCTAAGGGAAGGTAGGATATATGCTTTGTATCTAAATTAGGGTTAGATGAGTGGTAGGTTCACTTAAATGGTATTTAGCTTGAGTCTATTTTCAATTTCTCCCACAGTCTTCTCAGCTTCCAAAAGCAATGTGATCTTGGCCAACAATTGGATCCATCCTTCCGGGAATCTGATGTAATTATACTAAGAGATGTAGTTGATTCTCATATTTTTAGTAGTTAGGTTCTATAAAGTAGTCATGAACATTGAATTAACACCTGTTGAAAAATTGCTTATAGGGAAAATACAGAATTAAGTAACTGCTAGCCTCTTGTCATGATATTTCTATCAACCATTCACTTCATAATCTTATTTTTTGTTTCTTTTTTTATGATGAAAGAAGAAATAAAACTCTTATTCTTTGTAGGTGACAGGATTGTGCACTGACAAATTCCACAAGAATCTACAAATGAACTGTTAGAATTAGTAATAGTTAATTTAGCAGGACTACTGTGTATAGCTATGTCAACATATTAAAAATCAATTTTAGTAATTTAGTAATCAATAGTAGTAAATCAAATTTAGTAAAATTTGGTAATCAATCCTACCAAATTAGAAAACAAAATTTACAAAAGATGCCACTTGTGCCATCATGAGAAATAATGGTTAAGCAAAAATATAATAAAATATTATAAGACCACTCCATAGAAAGCTATAAAATATTTTGTGCAAAACTAAATGCTTATATAATGGCAAACTGTAAAATGTCCATGGAAAGGAAAGTTCAACGTTAAAATGTTTCTCAATTCTCCCCAAACTGATCCACAGACCCAACACAATCTTATTAAAATTCCAACACTGTTTTTGTTCAGAAAATTGACAAATTGACTCTAAAATTCATATGTAAATACAAAGAATACAATGGGCTAAGAATAGTGAAGAAAATCTTTATGAAGAACAAAGTTGGAGGCTGTACACTTCCCGATATCAAAACTTAATTTAAAACCACAGCAATTAAAACTATTTTCTGGGGCCAAGAATGGATAAATTGACATTACAAACAGAATAAAAGTCCAGAGACAGATCCATATATATTTCTCACCACCTGATTTATGACATGGTGCCATAGCAATACAATGACAGAGGATGTTTTTCCTTCTTCAATAAATGATATTGAATGAACAGGATATGCATATGGAAAATAAAATGAATCTTTCCTCCTATCTCAGGCCATATACAAAAATCAATTCTCAGTGAACCATAGACTTAAATATATGTTGTAGAATATAAAATTGGAAAATATATCAAAGACCCTAGTATATGCAACAGTTTATTAAACAGGACACAAAAGAGCTACCTATAATATCAATGATTACTAAACTGACTTCATTAAAATTAAAAATCTCTTCCCTTCCCATTAAAACCATTAAGAAAAATTAAATTGAAAAGCAATAGAGGAAGGAGGAATAGAGGAAAATACTTACATTAGACAGATGATATACATACTACAAATACCAAAGGAGTAACATTTATTTTAAAAGGATGAGAATTTATTTTTAAAATTCTTACAAACAATAAGAAAAAGAGACAACCCAGATACAAATGGACAAAAGGTTCAAGGTGGCACTTTTGAAAAGGTATTATCTAGTCAAAACACATATAAAATTGTTCAACATTGGTAGCCATTAATGAAACACAAACCAAATATCACAACGAGTGTGCCACTTTGAAAGGATTATTTTCTAAGGAAAAGCCTTGTTTCAATACTGATCCATCTTGTGGAAGCTGCCATTTCTTTTCATTCCTATTCAATACTGTAGGTTGGAAACTTGATTAGATTACATGTGACACACCTATTGTGAGTATTAACCTTTGATTATAGGGAGATATGACTCCACCTATTGAAAGTGGGTTTTGTTTTGTTTATTGAAATCCTTTAAAAGAGGAAACATTTTGGAAAGAGTCACAAAACAACAGAGCCATGAGAACCATAAGAGCTCAAAGTCAACTTTGGAGATGAAGAAGGAAGCACCCCTGGGAGAGCTCAGCAATAAAGAAGCCTGGAGAGAAAGTCAGCAGGCATGTCCATGTTCACCATGTACCTTTCCAGTTGAGAGAGAAAGCCTGAACTCCACTGACCTTTCTTGAGTAAATGTAACCTCTTGTTGTTGCCCTAATTTGGACATTTTTATAGACTTGCTTAAATTTGGACATTTTCACAGCCTTAGAACTGTAAACTTGCAACTTAATAAATCCCCCCTTTTAAAAGCCACTCTATTTGTGGTATGTCACCTTCCAGTAGCTGGCAAACTAGAACAATGAGCTATCTCCAATCACCCACCAGAGTGCCTGAAAATTCCCAATTGACAATATTTAGTGTTGCAGAGGATGTAGAGAACCCTCTTACACTGTTGGTGAGAGGCAAACTGATATAATCAACTTGATAAACTGGTAGTATCCTCTAAAGCTGAAAATACATACTCTGTGATAAAGTGATTCCACTCCATAGAGATTCTGATGATCCATGGATCAAACTGTGCCACTAGAAATCATGACTTTTTCTATAGTCATAAAATGGATTCATACAGTATTTATGCTTATGTATCTGGCTTATATCATTCAGCATTATGTCCTCAAGGCTCATTCATTTGTAATGTGGCTCAGGATGTCATTTCATCTTATTGCTGCATAATAGTCCATCATATGATTGTACCACATTTTGTTAATCCACTCATCCATTGATGGGCACTTGGATTGTTTCCATCTTTTAGTGATTGTGAATAATGCCTTTATGAACATCAGTGTGAAAATGATGGTTTGTGTCACTGCTTTCAGATCTTCTGGGTATATACCAGGTAGTGGTATTACCATGTCATATGGGAACTTGATATTTAGTCTGCAAAGAAACCACCAAACTGTCTTCTGTAATGGCTATACCATTATGTATTCCCACCAGCAGTGCATAAGCTTCCAATTTCTCTACTTCCTCACCAACATTTGTAATTCGCTGTTTGTTTAATAACAGCCATTCTTTTAAGGGTGAGGTGGTATCCTATTGTAGTCTTTTTCTGCATTTCCATTAAAGCTAATGAAAATGATCATCTCTTCATGTACTTTTTTTCCATCTGTATTTGCTCTTTAGAAAAATGAATATTCATGTCTTTAATCCATTTAACTATTGGGTTGTTTGTTCTTTTGTTGTTGAGTTCTATATTTTCTTTAGGTACACAGAATATAAAACATTTATCTGATGTGGGATTTCCAAATATTTTCTCCCATTGAGTTTGTCATTACCTTTTTGACAAATTATTATGAGGTACAAATGCCTTTGATTTTGAGGAGTCCAATTTATCTATTTTTTTCTTTTGTTGCTTTTGCTTTTGGTGTAAAGTTTAGAATGCTTCCTCCTTGAAGATGTTTCCTTACATTTTCTTCTAGGAGCTTTATGATACTTGTTCTATTATTTTGATCCACTTTGAGTTAATTTTTGTATAGGTTGTAAGGTAAAGGTCCTCTTTCTTTCTTTCTTCTTCTTCTTGTTTTTTTCTGGCTATTGATATCCAGTTCTCCCACGCCCCTTTATTGAAAAGATTCTTTTTTCCTGGTTCAGTGGATTTGGAGGCCTTGTTGAAGATCAGTTAACTGTAGATTTGGTGGTCTATTACTGCATTCTCAATTCATTTCCATTGGTCGATACTTCTATCTTTGTGTCAGTACCATGCTCTTTTGACCACTGTGGCTTTATAATAAACTTCAGAATCAGGAAGTGTTAATTTTCCCACTTCACTCATTTTTTAGGATACTTTTAGTTATGCAAGAGCTCTTTCCCTTTCAGATGAATTTGCTAACTAGCTTTTCCAATCTTCAATGTAGGTTGTTGGAATTTTCATTTGTACTGCACTGAATCTGTAGATAAGCCTGGGTAGAACTGACAAGCTAACTATATTAAATAATTTTGTTCTTGAGCAGGGAATATCTTTCCACATATTTAGATCTTTGTTTATTTCTTTCAGCAAAATTATGTAGTTTTCTGTTTACAAGTGCTTTCTATCCATAGTTAAGATCATTCCTAGATATTTTATTCCTTTAGCTGCTATTTTGAATGGATTTTTTTCCTTCACTGACTCCTCAGTTAGGTCAATGTTTATGTATAGAGAAGTTATGGATTTTTGCACATTAATTTTATATGCTGCCACCTTGCTGAATTTGTTTATTAGCTCAAGTAACTTTGCTGTAGATGTCTAAGGATTTCCCAAATACAGTATCATGTCATCAGCAAGCAATGAAAGTTTTACTTCTTCCTTTCCACTTTGGATGCCCTTTATTTCTTTTTCCTGCCTGATTGATCTAGCTAGAACAATGTTGAATAATAGTGGTGACCAAGGGCATCCTTGTGTCATTCCCAATCTTAGGGGATGAGCTTCCAGTCTCTCACCACAGAGTATGATACTGGTTATGGGTTTTTCATATATGCCCTTTATCATACCGAGAAAGTTACCTTTGATTCCAATGTTTTGGAGTGTTTTTATCAGAAAAAGATGTTTAATTTTGTCAAAATCTTTCTCTGCACCAATCAAGATGATCACATGATTTTTCCCTTTAAATTTCTTAGCATGATGTATTATATTTTCTTGCCATCCTTACATTCCTAGTATAAAATCCACTTGATTGAAGTGTATAATTCTTTTAATGTGTTATTGGATTTGATTTGCTAGTATTTTATTTAGAATTTTTGCTTCTATGTTCATTAGGGAGATTGGCCTTTAGTTTTCCTTTCTTATAACATCTTTACCTGTTTTTTTTTATTAAAGTGATGTTAGTGTCATAAAATGAGTTAAGTAGTGTTCCTTTTTCCTCAATTTTTAGGAGAAGTTTGAGTAGAATTGATGTTAGTTCTTTTTGGAATGTTTGCTAGAACTCCCTGTGAAGCCATCTGGTCCTGGGCTTTACTTTCTAGGAAGATTTTGATGACTGATAGAAGCTCTTTACTTGTGATTGCTTTTTTGACATCTTCTATTTGTTCTTGATTTACTATAGCTTGTTTGTATGTTTCCAGGAATTTGTTCATTTCATCTACATTGTTTAGTTTGTTGGTGTGTAGTTGTTCATGGTATCCTCTTATGATTATTTTTTGTTTCTACAGGGTCTGTGGTACCAACTGCCCTCTCATTTCTGATTTTCTTTACTTGCATCCTCTCTCTTTTTTTCTTTGTCAGTCTTGCTAATGGCCCATTGATTTTATTGAATTTCTCTAAGAACCAACTTTTGTTTTTATTGACTCTTTCTATTAATCTTTTGTTCTTCCATTCATTTATCTCTGCTTTAATTCTTGTATTTCTCTTATTTTATTTGCTTTGAGTTTAGTTTGCTTTTCACTCTCAAGTTCCTCCATGTGAGCAGTTAAGTCCTCAATTGTTGCTCTTTCTCCTTTTTTAATATAGGCATTTAGAGCAATAAATATTCCCCTCAACACAGCCTTTGCTGCATCCCATAAATTCTAATATGTTGTATTCTCATTTTCATTCATCTCCAGATAGCTACTAATTTCTCTAGCAATTTCTTCTTTGACCCATTGGTTATTTAGAGTGTGTTATTTAATCTCCATATATTTGTAAAAGTTCTTGTTCTTTGGAGGTTATTGATTTCCTGCTTCATTCCATTGTGATCAGAGAAAGTTATTTGAATAATTTCAATGTTTTTACATATATGAAGATTGTTTTGTGCCCCAGCACATGATCTATATTGGATAATGTTCCAGAGCACTACAGAAGTATGTATATCCTTGTGTTTTGGGGTGTAATTACCTATATATGACTATTAGGTCTAATACATTTATCAGTTTGTTTACATTCTCTATTTCCTCCTTGATCCCTGTTTGATTTTTCTCTCTATAGAGGAAAGTGTTGTATTCAATTCTCCTACTTTTATTGTTGAAATATCTATCACTCCCTTCAATTTTGCCAATGTCTGTCTCATACATTTTGGAGCTCCTTGATTGGGAACAGACATTTAAGATTATTTCTTCTTGGTTAATTGTCCCTTTACTAAAATATAGTGTCCTTCTTTGTCTCTTAGGATGTCTTTACATTTGAAGTCTATTTGGTCTGATATTAGTATAGCTACTCTTGCTTTCTTTTGGTTACAGCTTATGTGAAACTTCTTTCCCTATCCTTTCACTTGCATTCTATTTGTATACTTTTGTCCAAGATGAGTCTCTTATAAGCAGCATATAGTTGGATTATATTTCTTAATCCTTTCTGTGTATCTGTCATTTAGTTGGTAAATTTAGTCCATTAACATTCAAAGTTATTACTGTAAAGGTGTTTCTTAAATCCACCATCTTATCCTTTGGAATTTATTTCTCAGATCTGTATATTTTTCCCATTTTTCTTTTTTATGTCCTTTAATTTACTCTTCAATTCAGTGCCCTCCTCCATATCTCCTTTTCCTGTGTATTTTTTCAGCCAGCAGAAATCCCTTTAGTATTTCTTGTAGCACTGGTCTCTTTTTTACAAATTCTCTCAGGATTTGTTTGTCTGTGAAAATTTTAATCTCTCCCTTAGTTTTGGAGAACAATTTGGCTTGTACAAAATTCTTGGCTGGAGGCCTTTCTCTTTTAGGATCTTAAGCATATGACACCACTGCCTTCTCATCTCAGTAGGGCCAGTGGAGTAGCCTGAATGCAGTTTTATGTGGTTTCTCTTACATGCAGTAGATTGTTTTTCTTTTACTGCATTTTCTGCTTCTCAACAAAATTGGACAGACTGATCAGTATGTGTCTTGGGGAAGACCTGTTTGGGTTTATTCTATTTGGAGTTCATTGAGCTTCCTTGATTCACATATTTATATCCTTTATGTCTATTTGTAACCTGTGACATTTTCCCCCATTATATCCTCAATTAATTTTTCTAGCCCTTCACTCTTCTCTTCTCCCTCTGGAATGCTAATGATTCCTTTATTTGTGCACTTTGTTTCATCCACCATTTCCCTGAGATCCAATTCAAATTTTTCCATCTTTTTGGCCACTTACTCTTTTGTGTGCTTAAAATCAGCTGTCCTGTCCTCTAGTTCACTCTTTCTTCTTCTGCCTCTTCAGATCTGCTTTTGTGTGTCCCTAATATATTTTTGATTTGGTCTAATAGCATCTTTAATCTCTGTGATTAACTGCTGTTTTTCTATTTATTATTTCAAATTCTACTTTATGCTCTTCTAGTGTCTTCTTGATCTCTTTTATGTCATTAGTCACCCCATTGATTTCATTTAGCAGAGTTAATGATTATCTTTGATTAGTTCTTTCAATGTCTTTGTCTCCTCTGGTGTTCTAATTCACTTATTAAGCTGGGCTGCACTTGTCTGTCTCTTGATATTGTTAATGATCTTCTGTGCCTTTGAGGCATGACATATCTTGAAAAGGTTACCTTGGATTTCCTTCAGTCCTTTAAAGATTTTATTTGTTGAGTGGATGTGGAACAGGATGTAGGGTGTGTGGTAGGGCCCAAAAGTGATAGGTTGCAGGGCAGGTATAAGGCATAGGTTTGGGATGTGATGCTGGTGCCTGTGAGTGTGGAATGCAGGGCCTCTGTGTTTCTTTTTAAATACTTCTTACTTAATATTTGTTGCTGATTCATTACTGTTGTATTCATGGCCAACAGCTCAATAACTCATGCCCAGATGAAGCTAACTTAAGATATATATTTTCTCTGTAAAGCACATCACAGCATTCTTGAACTAAAAAAACAATGGACAGGGTAAGCAATGGTGGCTCAGTGGCAGAGTTCTCTCCTGCCATGCTGGAGACCTGGGTTTGATTCCGAGAGCCTGCCCATGTCAAAAAAAGTAAATAAAAAAAACAATGGACAGGAGGAGACTTCCAGGAAGATGGCTGACAAGAGTAGCTCAAGATTAGCCCTGCTCCAACGAAAAGTTAGAGAAAAGACAGGAAGGTGATTGAGGTGGCAATTTCGGAGTGTGGCTGACCTGGAAGAGTATTCTGCAACACATGTGGCAGCCCTGGTTGCAGAGGCTGAGGAACTGAGAAGCAGAAAGCTGGAGCTTGCATGAAGGCATGGAGGCATGGAGCCGGCAGGAGTACAGGGACAGGAAAACAGGACTAGGAAGTAAGCCAGGCCATGTTTCTTGGGCATGCTACCCTCACCAGTGCAGCCCTGTGACAGGCTCATCCCACACACCACACACCTTAACCCTGTCACTTGCTCCCATTCCCCATGCTCCAGGCACCCCCATACCCCCAGCCCCCAGTGCATGTACCTGTCCCACATCCACACTGCAAGTGCAGCCCAATCCACCTGTCCTGCACCCTCCAGAGCACTACCTCCCCTTCCCTGTTCCCTGCAGGCTGTTGTCAGTGCATAAAAGTTGCTGGCACTAGCCCCCATATCTAGGCTACACTTGCCCAATGCACATAGTGTTGCACAGCCTCATCCTGCCCTCCCTGAGCTCAGCACATCCTTTTCAGCACTCCCAGGCCCATGAATGTGCATGGGCCCCCAATCACATCATTCTGCTCTGGGCACCACACTTTATAGAACCATGCATGCACATAGACCTCAGACTCACTTCCCAGCTTTGAGAAAGTGCCAACTTGTGCAGCTGGGTCACATCTGCCCCCAGACTATGAAGGCATAATGCTAACCTGCTGCCACAGCTCTATGCATGTGCACAAACACCCCATGTCTTAGGCCATCACATAACAGGATTATACCCTCCAGACCAGTGCACTTGCACAGTTACATCATCTCTGGCTGCTGGGTGCCCATGTTCACAAGCATCAGCCTAACATCCCCAACCTGCACCCATATATGCCCTGAAACAAATCTCCATGCCCTGCTCCCAGCTGTATAGCCATCCCACATACACAAGGCCTTACAGTACTGAAAGAAATCAAATTCCAAAGTGAATCAATCAAGATATTTATATGCCATGAAGACAATAGAAGATAACTAAGCATATCACAGTGGAGACAGATATTGCTCTGTCTAATGACCAAATTAAAACACCAGAAGAGATACAGACATTGGAACAACTAATCAAAGATGTCCATATAAATCTACTTAATAAAATAAGTGGGATGTCAAATAGCATAAAGGCAATCAAGAAGACAGTTGAAGAGCACAAAGAGGAATTTGAAAGAATAAATAGAAAAATAGTGAAAATCACAGAGATTAAAGACTTTGTTGACCAAATAACAAACATGCTAGAGACACACAACACCAGATTTGTAGAGACAGAAGAAAGAATAAGTGATGCAGAGAACAAGATAATTGACTTTGAAGACTCAAAACAGCAAATGGCAAAAAAAAGATGGAAAAAATTGGATGGGAACTCAGGGAAATGACAGACAAAACAAAGCATACAAATATAAGAATCATTGGTGTCCCAGAAGGAGAAGAGAGGAGTAAAGGGCCAGGAAGGGTAGTTGAAGATATAAAAGGGGAAAATTTCCCAACCCTCATAAAGGACATAAATGAACAAGTCAAATAAACCCAAAGAACTCCAAACAGAATAAATCCAAATAGGTCTTCCTCAAGGCATGTACTAATTGGTCTGTCAAATGTTGAAAAGAAGCAGAAAGCCCTGAAAGCAGCAAGAGAAAAACAATCTACTACATACAAAGGAAATCAAATAATACTGAGTTCAAACTACTCAATTAGCACCCTGGAGGTGAGAAGGCAGTAGTATGATATATTCAAGATCCTGAAAGAGAAAGACTTCCAGCCAAGAATTCTTTCTACACTCTTCTCCACACCTCTCTCTTCTGTCTT
>PVIY010059269.1:0-12106 GCA_004026745.1 Myrmecophaga tridactyla | reverse complement strand
ATTAGAGCAGAAATAAATGAAAATGAGAACATGAAAACAATACAGAAAACCAGTAGTCTGTTCTATGAGAAAATCAATAATATTGATGGACTCTTAGCATGGTGGATGAAAAGAAGAAGAGAAAGGATGCAAATAAACAAAATCAGAAATGGAAGAGGAGACATAACCACTGACCCCACAGAAATAAAGAAGGTAATGAAAGGATACTATGAAAAACTTCATGCTAAAAACTAGAAAACATAGATGAAATGGACAACTTCCTAGAAAGGAATGAACAACCAACATTGACTTAAGAAGAAGTAGATGACCTCAACAAACCAATCACAACTAAAGAAATTGCATCAGTCAGTAAGAAGCTCCCCAAAAAAGAAAAGTCCAGGACCAGATGGCTTCACATGTGAATTCAACTAAACATTCAAGAAAGAATTAGTACCCATCCAACTCAAACGCTTCAAAAAAATTGAAGAGGGAAGGCTACCTAACTCATTCTATGAAGCTAGCATCACTCTCATACCAAAGCCAGACAAAGATACTACAAGAAAAGAAAATTACAGACCAATCTTTCTAATGAATATAGATGCAAAAATCCTCAACAAAAATTCTTGCAAATCAAATCCAGCAACACATTAAAAGAATTATACAACATGACCAAGTAGGATTCATCGCAGGTATGCAAGGATGATTCAACATAAGAAAATCAATTAATGTAATAAACCATGTCAACAATCAAAGCAGAAAAACCACATGATGATCTTGATTGCTGCAGAAAAGGCATTTGACAAAATTCAACATCCTTTCCTGTTGAAAACACTTCAAAGGATAGGAATAGAAGGGAACTTCCTCAACATGATAAAGGAAATATATGAAAAATCCACAGCTAACTTTGCCTTCTATACGGAAAAACTGAAAGCTTCCCCCCTAAGATTAGGAACAAGGCAAGGATTTCCACTGTCACCATTGTTATTCAACATTGTGTTGGAAGTTCTAGCCAGAGCAATTAGACAAGAAAAAGAGATGCAAGGCATCAAAATTGGAAAGGAAGCAGTAAAACTCTCATTGTTTGCAGATGATATGATATATATGTTGAAAACCCAGAAAAAATTCACAGCAAAACTACTAGAGCTAATAAATGAATACAGCAAAGTGGCAGGCTACTAGAACAACACTCAAAAATCCGAACTGCTTCTATACACTAGTAGTGAGCAAGATGAGGGGGAAATCAAGAAAAAATTCCATATACAATTGTAACCAAAAGAATAAAATACTTAGGAATAAATTTAATTAAGGATGCAAAAGACCTATACAAAGAAAACTACAGGAAATGTCTAAAAGAAATCACAGAAGTCCTAAATAAATGGAAGGGCATACCACGTTCATGGATTGAAAGACTAAATAAAGTTAAGATGTCATTTCTACCTAAATTGATTTATAGATTCAATGCAATACCAATTAAAATCCCCAAAATTTACTTTTTAGAAACAGCAAACAATAGCCAAATTTATCAGAAGGGAAGGGTGCCCCAAATAACTAAAAATATCCTGAGAAAGAAAAACAAAGTTGGAAGGCTCTCATTACCTGACTTTAAGGTATATTATGAAGCTACAGTGGTCAAAACAGCATGGTACTGTCAAAAAGATAGATATACTCACACAAGGAATCAAATAGAGTGTTCAGATATAGACCCTCTCATCTGTGGACAACTGATTTTTGATAAGGCAGTCAAGACAACTCACCTGGGACAGAATGGTCTCTTCAATAAATGGTGCTTGGAAAACTGGATATCCACATGCAAAAGAATGAAAGAGGATCCATAGCTCCCACCCCATACAAAAACTAACTTAAAATGGACCAAAGACTAAATAATAGATCTAAGACCATAAAACTTTTAGAAGAAAATGTAGGGATGTAGCTTATAAAACTTGTATTAGGATGTAGTTTCCTAGTTCTTATACCCAAAGCATGAGCATTGAAGAAAGAAATCGATAAATGGGAACTCCTCAATATTAAACACTTTTGTGCATCAAAGAATTTGTCAAGAAAGTATAAAGAAAGTCTACACAATTGGAAGCAATATTTGGAAACAACATATCAGATAAGGGTCTAGTATTCAGAATACACGAAGAGATTGTTGAACTCAACAACAAAAGGCAAACAACCCAATTAAAAAATGGGCAAAAAACATGAACAGACACTTCCCAGAAGAGGAAATACAAATGGCTAAAAGGCACATGAAAAGATGCTCAACTTCCCTAGCTATTAGGGAAATACAAATCAAAACCACAATGAGATATTATCTCACATCCACCAGAATGGCCATTATCAATAAAACAGAAATGACAAGCACTGGATAGGATGTGAAGAAAGAGGCACATTTATCCACTCACTGTTGGTGGGAATGTAAAATGGTATAACTGCTGTGGAAGGCAGTATGGCGGTTCCTCAGGAAGCTAAGTATAGAATTGCCATATGATCCAGCAATACCATTGCTAGGTGCCTATTCAGAGGACATGAAGGCAAGGAGACAAACGGATGTTTTCCCACCAATGTTTATAGCAATATTACTTACAATTGCCAAGAGATGGAAACAGCCCAAATGTCGATCAACAGATGAGTGATTAAACTAGCTGTGGTATATAAATATGATGGAATATTATGCAGCTGCAAGACAGAATATAGTCATGAAGTATGTAACAATGTGGATGGACCTTGAGGACATTATGCTGAGTGAGATTAGCTAGAAACAAAAGGACAAATACTGTATGGTCTCACTGATATGAATTAACATTAATGAATGAACTTGGAGAATTTCAGCTAAGAATAGACCTCATTAGGAGATAGAAAAAGGGTAGATATTGAGTAATTGTAGCTGAAGGGACACAGACTGTGCACTAGAATTGATTGTAAAAATTCAGAAATGGATAGCATAATACTACCTGATTGTAGCACAATAATGTGAATGAAGCTGAATATGAGAATGATAGTAGCAGGAGGGATGGGGGCACATATGAAACCAGAAGGAAAGATAGATGATAAAGATTGAGATGGTATAATCTAGGAATGTCTATAGAGTACAATGATAGTGACTAAATGTACAAATTAAAAAAATGTATTTTCATGAGGAAGAACAAAGAAATCTCAATATGGCAGGGTGTAGAAATATTTTAAACATATTTTAAAACTTCAACTTCTCTGTGAGACTAAACCAAAAAATGTTTATTTGGTACAAAATTTATATTTTGACTAGTGAATTGCCTAAAATAATTTATATGGACTGCTAAATTGAACACCATAAGTACATGGAACCTTGAATAGGGCATGTGATTTTGTAAGTTTATCCAGTGTGAAGCCCAGATAAATCCCAGAGTGATTTGAACAGTGAATAAAGAACTACTGGCAAAGTCCCCTTGGAGGAATGATGAGAAAAGGGGAAAATCCAACTTCTCCATTTGGAGAATTCCTGATACTCTCGCAAGCAGTGGGGGCAACCAAATCAAAAAGCTGAGGCCTCAATTTTGGAGTTTGTTCATATGAAATTTATCCCCACAAAGGACAGGCTAAGCCTACTTAAAATTAGGCCTAAGAATCACTCCCAGAGAACCTCTTTTGTTGCTCAGATATGGCCTAGCTCTCTCTCAGCCAACACAGAAAGTGAATTCACTGCCCTCCCCCCTCTATGTGGGACATGTCTCCCAGGAGTGTAAACTTTCCTGGGAATGTGGGACAGGAATTCCAGAATGAGATGGGACTCAGCCTCAAGGGATTGAGAAAACCTTCCTTACTGAAAGGGGGAAGAGAGAAATGAGACAAAATAAAGTGTCAGTGGTTGAGAGATTTCAAACAGAGTTGAGAGGTTATCCTGGAGGTTATAATATAGATTATACTTTTTAGTTTAAAGTGTATTAGAGAAGCTAGAGGGAACTGCCTGAAAAGTAGAGCTGTGTGCCAGTAGCCATGTTTCTTGAAGATGATTGTATTATGATATGACTTTCACAATGTGACCGTGTGATCGTGGAAACCTTGTGTCTGATGCTCCTTTTATCTACAGTATGGACAGATGAATAAAAAATATGATTAAAAATGGATTAAAAATAAAAAATAAATAATGGGGAAAATGTTAAAATAAATTGGGTAGATGAAAATACTAGTGGTCAATGGGGGGAGAAGGTATGGTACGTATGAGTTTTTTCTTTTTTCTTTTTATTTGTTTTTCTGGTGTGATACATATGTTCTAAGAAATGATCATAGCAATGAATACATGGCTTACAATATTACCACATAGTTGTATATTCATTGCCATGATCATGATCAACTATGTGGTGATTTTGTAAGCCATTGATTGTATACCAACTATGGAATGTTCATATGCTAAGAATGTTCACATTGGTATGTTGTTTTGTTTCATCAATAAAAATTTAAAAAGATACAATAAATTTAATACTAAAGCAAAATAAACAAAATTTTCATAAAATTCTTTATTTGAGTATAAGCAAGTGTAGGCACAGATATTTCATCAATTTTAAAACATATGATTTCAAAGATTTATGAATTGTATGATAACACACGAAATAAACATTTTTACAGATCCCAGTAGATAATCATTAACAGAAGAGAAGAGGTACTACTCTCAGTTCCTCTGAACCTGCATTGCTCCTACCACCCAGAACCACTTAAATAACACTTATATGAGCTGTTGTTTACAGATATACCACTTTTTTTCCACACAGTTTTCATCCAAAACAAGTTGGTTTGAACTATATGACATGCAGCTTCCTGGGTTTGGAGTTATATCGAATGAAAATCTGTAAGGAAGAAGATAATGTGAACTATGGGGAGAGATAATGTAAATGATTGGGAATGTTTCTCTTATCCAATGATAGAACTTTTAAAAGCATGTTTGAATGAGATATTAATATACAGCATCAACATTCATTATTTTTCTTTCGCTAACCACAGTATTCCAGGTTTCAAAATACACTGTTATAGAAAATTTAGTTATGTCCCCAATAATCTATAGTCTTGAGATCAGGGACTTTAGTTGTTTTTGGTGCTTTTGTTTATGGTTTTAATGTATGATATACTGCATTCTAACTTGTTTTAAGATTTTTGGTTGAGTTAGTCTAGCAAACCAAATAAGAGCATAAAATTTATTATATGAGATTGCAAATTCCATGAACATGACATGCGATGGTTACACATATACAGAAGATAAGCCTGGGATATTTGAAACATTGTGCGTATGCTGAGAATTTGGGGCTCCTGCAGAATAAATAAAGGAATGCGTACACTGCTTTTTCTGGACTGCCAGAACTATGAAATCAGTTAGTGGACATGCAAGCACGTGGGCTTGCACAGACACATCTGTGTGTTAATGCCAAAGCAAAATGAGATAATGGGTACACCAAAAGTACTTTATGAGCACAAGAACACTAACTTCATGTCACTTGAGGGTAAACTCTAATGCCCTGGGTGAGGCTAAAAGTGTTATTCTGTTGCACTTACTCTCTTTTCTCATGCCTGAGACACATTCCCTTTGCTCCTCAATGTTAACTGCACCAATCAGATCAAAGTTAAATTCATGCAAAAAAAAAAGACATACGAATGACAGAAACTTACAGATCAGAAGAGGGAGTGGAGCCATCTTCCCATAACCAGGCACCTCTGGCATCATTGTAAGAGAGCCCAATCCAGTAAAAATATTGAAGAAAGCTTGCAAAACCCTGATTGGAAACAAAAACAAACATTAACGTAATTTGAATTGATCCTGGGAAAAGTGTACTTTTAAGAAAGTCAGTGTCCCAGCATCACACCCAGTCTATCAATCACACAAACTAAAAGCTCTGTAAACTTCTAACTTAAAGTACATAATCACATGTCTCATATTCGTTATTTATCAGTTCACTCATTTATGGAAAAGAAAACACTACATAATTTCATTCTGATCACAGGGAATCAGAAATCCCAACCTCAAAACCTCCCAAAGGAACATTATCTTATGGGATGAATTTCATGGGTTTAACCTTCTCAAACAGCATTCAGCACCGTTTCTGTATACATCTGGAGCACCTTCCCTTTTCCTTAAGAAGTGGGCAATTTTTATCATCGGAGCATCCGTTTTGCTCTACATTGTATCTTGGTGAGTTGGTAACAGCTACATATTTACTAAGCAATTTGTAAATTCAATTAAAAGGAACAAGAATGACAAAGCTGTTTTGTTGGGTCTTGGATTTAAATGAGTATAATTCTACTTTGGATTCTCCCTCAAAGGTTTTTTGCAATTTTCCTGCCATCTTGGTTTTATCCCAGTGATGTAAATCTTTGAGGAATTTTATGTGGGTTTTATAGTAATTGTTTCAAGGTACAGGGAATTAATATGCATTTGCTCAATTATGCCATCCATTACTATCTGATTATTAAGAACTTGATCCAAATTATTCAGTTTACTTAGATATTATATTTTCCCAAAGCACACGTGGGAAACAGCAGTAAGTACAGACCAGTTCATCTCTGCTTTTCAGCTGAAGCAGGCTAGAATTCTGAGAAGCACAGAAATCTCTACTTTCTGTCCAAGATTTGTATTCATCAGATAAGAAGTAACAGTTGCACAGGTACCCAATCCACTTTTCTCTGCAAGAACAGCAGTCAGAGCCTGAGGGAGTGGGGGGGGCGCGGAATACAACATGATTGATTACATTGGAGATTTAATAATTTTTCACTCTTTTCTTGTTCAAAAAACATTTGTTTTTTATTCATTTTTTTCAAAAAATAATCTTTGATAATCTACGTTAGATGTTCTTTTCACTTGCTATAAATCTGAATCAGACAGACATGATCTTTTTCTTCATGGGGATTGTATTCTAGAAATAGAATTGAAGTATATCGAATGGTAATTTGATAAGTATACAAAAGAAATTCAGTATATTAAAACAGTAAGTAGAAAAGCATGGGATGGCAAGAGATTAGAAGAAATGTATTTGACTAGGAGACCTAAAGCTGAACTCCACCATATAAAAAGGAATTAACTGGATAAAGAGATTTAAAGGAAGAGATCATTTCAGCATATATTCTGAGACAGCAAAGAATACCATGTACTGGCAGAATTACAGGATATGTTTTGAATTTTTGTTTTTCAAAAATGAAGACAAACGAAACAATTAATTTGAAGTCTGGTATATAGTTAAACTGTGATAGTGTCTACAACATTTCTTATCTTCCGTAACAGAAGGCATGAAGCAAGGTAGAAACTCAAATACTTGCAAAATGAATGGCGTTAAGGCTGTAGGGATAAGATATGAATGAAGTGCTATATGATCACAGAAGAGTGTCAGAAAACGTGGGGCTCATTTGGGGAAAACATATTCAAAAATTGGACTTTGAGCTGAGACTGCCTCGGTATGTAGGGTTTAGCATTGCATAACTGTGGGCACTATATTCTGAGGCATAAGTACCAGCAGATGAGAAGAAAGAAAGATAAGAAAGTCTGGGCTATGAATAAATACCTACCTTCCCGGAGTTTTAGGGTAGGTTCTGGAGGCAATGTGGGTTGAATGTTTTCTTTCATATAGGCTATATGGAATGATTAGAAATTTAGGTAGTTAGATCCAGGGTTAAGTGTATCTATGAAATAATAAAACTTTACATGTAAATAAAATATAACCTTCATTAAGAAATGATTTAACCACAGTTTTGTCCTAGTAACGATTTACAAGTTTTACAAATAACTTACAAATTTTAAACAAAATTCCCAAAGTGACCATCAACAAAGGGCACATTGCTCCTAATGTCCCAGAAATCAAACTCCATGGAGCGATCTGAAAAACTGTAAAAAAAGATAATGGGCAAAGATTTAATGAACGAGTATAGGGATTGAGTTCTTAAAGTAGAAACCAGTGAAAAGCCAAGAGCTTTGTAGATACACCTTATGTATATATGATGGAATCCTTTGTTCTCCAGGTCTTTGATTTGATAATGCAGTTATCAGATCAATGAGCCACTGAACCATTCAGGATCCCAATCAATGCCATAATTTTGATTGAGCATGCTTTATTCTTCAAGAGCTTACCCATATTTTTTCTTCTTTACTAGCTCTGTTTCCAGAATACTAGTAAAGAGGATGTACTATTTATTTTTAAATCGACAAAGAAGCTTATCAATCTCGTGTTGAAAGAGAACAATCAGCTGTGCTTTATGGGATTATATAATTGATATTTACATTTATTCTCTCAACAAAATCACATGATAGGTAGTATGATTCTTATTAGATTCATGAAAAAATTGCAGGTGCAAGAAGAGTGTTATTTTCTCAAGGCATCAAAGTTAGTAATTATCCAAGTCAGAAATCAAATTCAAATTTGTCTAAGTTGTCTTTCATTTAACATACTCTACTATTATTACTCAGTAACACTATTTGAGAATGTTTCTTGCTAATCTCAATGCAGGCTCAGGTTTGAAAAATGTCTTAGCTGCTCATTGCTGTATAGAGGCATTATAGGAAAGAGAAAAGATAGGAGCATCATGGACTTGGTGGGATGAGAGGTTCTATATTCAATGCATGGGCAATAATTTACCAAGCTGCATACATTTCACAGACCAAGAACATTACATCTGCTCATACTCCACTTACCTGTTTATGCAACTTTGAGCCCCAAACAATATAACTTTAGGAAACACTTCCTTACATCAGGACATTCCCAGTAAGTGATCTGAATGATTTTTGGATGACACAACTCAACAACTCAATTTGTAAGCTTTTACAGAACACTTTTAAGCATTGTGTCATGCATATTTAGCACTTTCCAATTAGTTCTATTCTGCAATTATGTTGATCATAATAAACAAGGTAAATTAGAGACTTTTATTCATTCACAATATAGAGATATACATATCAGAAGCTACTCTTTAAACCGGTTAGAGAAGCTACAGAAATGCTTTCTAAATTCCCAGATGAAGAATCAAGGCATTAAAAGCAGAAAATGCTTCCACATGGCAAGGATAAAAATATCCATATTCCTCTCAATGAACTGCCCTGATGTTACCCAGACCATTAGGTACTTTTTTGGTTATTTATTTTTACTTTTTAAAAATTTTCTGATTGGGGTTGCACATACCTGCCATGAGAAATGATGTTCCAAAGTTGATTCAGCAAAAGTCTGATGAGTGCTTGAAGTGCGGTACTGGACGTCCAAGTTTAGCTAGAAGGTAAGGAATTCGACAGTTGCATATGAAGAAATTTAAGATAAAGAAAAAAAAATTGTGTTCTTAATAATGTGTTGAATCATCTATTGGTGAGTCACATATGTATATGATGAGGAAGAAGCAGTACAATTATTGGCTTCTAAAATGTTCCGGGTACCACAATACAGGAAATTCTCTGTGTACTTTTGTAATAGGAACACTCTGATTGGCACAGAAGGTGAGAGGGAGTTCTTTAATGTTTGAACCTCAAAGTCTTTTAAAACTATATTGGAAAATATGGAAAAAAGATGGACAAACAAAAGATAAGTAAATTTACTGTGTGCAATAAAATTTTAGATGTAATTTCCCTCTTTTCATAATTGTAAATTTGAGTATTTACCTCATCCCAAACACAATGTAGAGCACTTTACATATATTAACTCATTTATTTCTCAAAATAGCTCCATATAGAAGATACTATGGACAACCTCATAAGAAAGATGCTATGGATACCTAATGATAAAACTGAGGCAGAGAAGGGTGAGGTCATTTGCCCAAGTTCACTAGATTTGAACCCAGGCAATCTTGCTCCAGGGCACACAGGCAGTATATTTCATATAAAGCCCATCTCTCTGTCTATATTTACATAGATTTTCATTTCTTCTCTGCCTAGAGGAGCTGTTCTGTTTGTCATTTTGTGTTTCCCATTCCTGCCTCATTAACCCATCCAAGACAGGCAAAATTCAAATGGGTAGAACCAGAGTGTCTTCACTTTACTGTTACACACACACACACACACACACACACAAACACTCAACTCTAAAGATGCCTCAGCTGATATGAGCTTACATTTCAGTGACATACTAGCATTAGCCTTGAAAGCTTCCTTTAAGCTTCAATGTTCCATTTCCTTAGAGTCTTTTGAACTTGATTACAGCTCTTCTCATAAACCTTGTTTTATCTATTATAATTGTTTACTGTGCTATCTTATTCAGATAAAGTACTGATATTTTAATTTGCATCTTTTTGTTTTCATAAGAGGACTCTAGTGGGGATTTCAAATGTGGGGTGAAAAGGTAGACTGACATCTTTGCAGCAGGGGTCTTAATCTATGATTTAGCATCTAGAAATAGAATCAACCCTTCAGACTCATTAAAAGCTATGCCAAAATACGTTTTGGTGTTTTTTTTTTTTTAAGGCTCTCTAATATTATTCTAAGGAACATTTTTTAAACATGGACTTGTTATCCAAGCAACAAACAAAAAGAAATCAAGAACGGTGGCTTGATTTTTCAGTTTCCAATAAGTCAAAAGTTTTCCATCTTATTTGTCTGCACTTTGTGCATAGAGTCATTTTCATTCAACCAGCAATATGGTTGAAATCTAAAACTTTACCAGAGAATATGAACTTGAAAATTCCTTATCCTATTTTAATGGAAATCCAAGTTAAGAGATGTTATATTTGTAAATAATCCTTTGACTCATTTGAAGTCTACCCTGTCTCGGTTTTAGTTGATTTAGACAAAGCCAAATCAATTGAAGCTACCTAATTTTGCTCACAGTTTGCCTCATGTAAAAATGGGCTAACTGAATAGGAATTTAGGATTTTGTTTACATCTATTTTGGGGGATGGTACTAATTTGTAAGAACTGTGATAGAATACGAACTAAGGAATATTACTACACTTCTATCATGAACAGAACTGTCTTTATTAGGAAAGTTACTCTAAGTTTTCAGAACCACGCTCGGTGAGAGTTAAATCAAGCATTATCTTCTTTTTCTTCTAGTTCACTGATGAACCCATCTATCTAGCACACTTGTCTTTTCAATGATCATTTTTTCATACATCATGATATATATATATTAATAGTTAGATAACTAGCTTTATAAACACACACAGAGATACATGTACATCTTTCTCTCTCTCTCTGTATCTATTCCTCCCTTTAATTCTTTTTGAAGTATCAATCTGATTAATTCTTTTTTGTGCATGAGCAGTCAAATTGTTTCTGTTCCACAAAATCCCTGAACTCATCTCTATTTGTAGATGAATCATTGCCCTGCCCACATATCTTGAACTCTGGCACCTCGATGCTATATGACCATCTATGTATACAGTGCAGTTCCATTCCCTTTTGGGTAAGTGATGCAGACTGAAACATCATTTAGAAACCTCATATATTAACTTATTAATCTGGGCCAAAGTGGAAAAGAAGGACTGGGAAGTTCCATTGGCAGGCCCAAACTACCAGCTGCTCTGACTGTGCATCATAATTATTGTATTATTGAAATTATTGGCAATGCTAGATGTAGGGTAAAATCTCTCATGTTTGTGAGTCTGATATATCAATCCAATCCTTTGTGTACCTCTTTGAGGAATAAACTTTCATTTCCACATGGAAAATGGGAACTATATACCATACACAACTTAGCACTCATCTCTACTTCTAACAGAGGTTGTCATTGTTTAGTTCAAGTACCTTGGAATTTTTGATGCACTTTGGCAGATTTCTGCATGTCTGCCTACAGCATTTTTCCCTGTAGAACTGCTGAAAATTTTGGTGTTCTCATACCAATGAATCTCAGATTTGACATATAAATGTCCTGGCTCCTTTTGCTTGTCTAATATGCAAGAACTATTCAAAGAATCATGGTTGGAAAAAGAAATCTGTAAAAAAGTAGTTCCATCCCATTGCCTGCCCATGTAAAAAAAAAAAAAAGTAGTTCCACATCCCAAAGATTTGGGTAAAGTTCCTCTGATATAAGAGAAAGAAGATAAACATTATGGAGGAGGGGAGAGGGAAGACAAAAGAGAGAGATTAGAGAAGCCTGGAATGAGTGGTACCAAGATAAATGAACCATGCTTTGAGAAGGGAGGCTATATTTCATGACACTTGTCCTCCACTCACACCATCATTTTCCTTCACTAATATCCC
>PVIY010059268.1:0-12112 GCA_004026745.1 Myrmecophaga tridactyla | reverse complement strand
AACCTCACCCCAACATCATTATGAATCCATATGTCACCATCCCATTTTTCAGGGTCCCTCTCCTTTCCAATCAATGCCCTCACTTTAACGGCAGACACCATGCAAAACTGAGATTTCAGTTTATGTTGTAAAGTTGTTACTCTAACAATAAGATTCTGAGTCTGATTTTCAGAGATCTCAAGTCTACGGCTACAGGAAATAAGATTTTCCTTCAGGATACTCATAGAAACGTCTACATCTTTCACACAGCACTTAAGCTTCTTGTTTGAAGCCTTAAGCCCATCCCTTTCACCCCTTAATGTAGACAGTGTATCTAACAACAAGCAACCAACATCTCTATAACTCTTATTTCTACAAAACTCTGTAAAGGTGTCAAAAACATTATCTCCCAGAGTCTGGCGTCGTACAAGTGAAGTATTAGGAGAATCAAATGATGATATTTTGACTATCTCCTTTGCCAACTCACTCCATGGATTGGGAGTGCCATTCTGATTATGGGAATCAGAGTCCTTAGTTTCTCTGAGTCCAGTCAGAGTAGAAAACCATTCATAAAAACCCATTTTTAATATTCTGTTTCTTAAGAACCACTCCCAGTACCAAGATGTATTAGTTAGACTTCTCTAGAGAAACAGAATCAACAGGGGACACTTGCAAATATAAAATTTATAATAGTGTCTCACGTGACTGAAGGAAAGCAGAGTCCAAAATTCACAGGGCAGGCTGCGAAGCTGACAACTCCGATGGAGGGTCTGGATGAAGTCCACAGGAGAGGCTCACCAGCTGAAGCAGGAATGGGGCCTGTTTCCTCTGAGTCCTCCTTAAAAGTCTTCCCATGATTAGATTTAGCATCACTAATTGTAGAAGACACTCCCCTCTGGCTGATTACAAATGGAATCAGCTGTGGATGCAGCTGACGTGATCATGACCTAATCCTATGAAATGTCCTCATTGCAACAGACAGGCCAGTACTTGCCCAATCAGATAAACAGCTACCACAACTTGGCCAAGTTGACACGTGTCCCCAACCATGACACTAGGTATCTACTCAGAGGACATGAGTGCAAAGACACAGACATTTGCACACCAATGTTTATAGCAGCATTAGTTACAATTGCCAAGAGATGGAAGCAGCCAAAATGTCCATCAACATATGTGTGGCGAAACAAGCTGTGGTATATACATATGATGGAATATTATGCAGCTGTAAGGCAAAATAAAGTTATCCAGTATGTAACAACATGGATGGACCTTAAGGACATTATGCTGAGTGAGACTAGCCAGAAACAAAAGGATAAATACTCTATGGTGTCAGTGATATGAACTAACATTATGGAACAAATTTGGATAATTTCAGTTAAGAACAAAGGTCATTAGGAGATAGAAATAGGGTAGATATTGGGTAATTGAAACAGAAGGGATGCAGATTGTGCAACAGGACTGATCATAAAAATTCAGAAATGGATAGCACATTACTACCTAACTGTAATACAATAATGTTAGAACACTGAATGAAGCTGAATGTGAGAATGATAAAGGGAGGAGGCCTGGGGGCACAAATGAAATCAGAAGGAAAGGTAGATGCCAAAGACTGAGATGGTATAATCTAGGAATGCCAATAGTGTATAATAATGGTGACTAAATGTACAAATTTTAAAATGTTTTGCATTTTTATGTGTTGAAAATAGGTGGTAATTAATATTTAAAACTTTAACTTCTGCATGAAACTAAAGCAAAAAATGTTTGATTGGTACAGAATTTATATTTTGACTAGTGCATTTCCTAATATAACTTATGTGGACAGCTTAATTGAACACCATAATACTTGAAACCTTGAGTAGGGCATGAGATTTTAAGGGTTTGTCCAGAGTGTTGCCTTGATAAATCCCAGAGTGATTTAAACAGTGAATAAAAAGTATTTGCTAAGTCCCCTTCAGGGAATAGTGAGAAAGGGGGAAAATTCAACTTCCCCAAGTGGAGAATTCTTAATATTCTCACCAGTAGTGCCAACAACCAATGAAGTAGGCTAAGCCCCCAATCTTGGGGTTTGTTCATCAGAAACTTAACCCCACAAAGGATAGGCTAAGCCAATTTAAAATTAGTCCAAAAAGTCACCCGCAAGAGAACCTCTTATTTTGCTCAGATGTGGTCTCTCTCTCTCGGTCAACATGACAAGGAAGCTCACTGCCCTCCCCCTCTCTGCATGCGACATAAGTCCCAGGGGTGTTGACCTTCCTGGCAACATGGGACAGAAATCCTAGAATGAGCTGGTACTCAATAATCAAGGGATGGAGGAAACCTTCTAGACCAGAAGAGGAAGAGTGAAATGAGACAAAATAAAGTGTCAATGGCTGAGAGATTCCAAATAGAGTCGAGAAGTTATCCTGGAGGTTATTCTTATGCATTAAATAGATATCACCTGTTTAGTTAAGGTGTAATGGAGAGGCTGGAGGGAACTGCCTGAAAATGTACAGCTGTGCTCCAGTAGACATGTTTCTTGAAGATGATTGTATAATAATATAGCATTCACAATGTGACTGTGTGGTTTTGAAAACCTTGTGTCTGATGCTCCTTTTATCTACCTTATTGACAGATGAGTAGAGCATATGGATTAAAAATAAATAAATAATAGGGGCACAAATGTTGAAATAAATTTAGTAGATTGAAATGCTAGTGATCAAAGAAAGGGAGGGGTAAGGGGTATGGTGTGTATGAGTTTTTTTCTGTTTACTTTCTGTTTCTTTTTCAGAATTGATGCAAATGTTCTGAGAAATGATCATGATGATGAATATACAACTGTGTGATGATTTTGTGAGTTTTTGATGATATAATGGGAATGAAATGATCATATGGTAAGAATGTTTGTCTTTGCATGTCATTATGCTTCATAAAAATGATTATGGTGAAGAATAAACAAGTATGTCATGATAATGTGAGCCATTCATTGTATACCATGTATGGACCATATGTTTGTGAAGATTTTCAATAAAAATATTTAAAAAAGCAAGAAGCTCCTTGCTTGCAAATTTTATCTTCATACTTTTTCTTGACTTTTAAGTTAAGAAAAATTGCTGACTTTGAAAAGACACCTGTCTTTATATATGCCATTAATTCTTGTTAAAAAATTCTGTATTAATGCTTCAAAAATGCATTGATTAGCACATATTAAGTATTTGGCATTATTCTGAGAAATTTCATTTTAATTGTAATTGTATGTGGTGAAATGTTTGCTTGAAATAATGACTTAAGTATAAAGGATGTAAAAGTAATGCTTTTATTAAAAGGAAAAAGAGAGTAGTTTTTTCCTACTATGAAATGAACTGCTGTAATGCAATGAGGAAAGCGTAGAACAAAATCTAAATAGATATAAGAAGTTGCCAAAGGTTTGTGAAAAAAGGAAGTTATGGTTAAAGTAAGAAAAATTTAATGAGTCTATCTATAAATTTTTGAAAACTTTAATATCAAGTAATATACTGATGCAAGATTAAATTTAGTTTTCTCTCTGATAAAGTGAAAAGTTTTCTGGAACCCTTCACCCATTTTAGTGAAAAATTATAAAATTATTTTCTAAGTAATTAATATAAAAAGCAAAGACTGTGTTTTATCAAAATAACTACCTGTATTGTATGTTAATTTTATAATGTTCCTGGCAGGTCCCATAAGTGGTGAAAGATGCAATGGTGGTATCAGTTGTCCTGGCCCTTCCCTGACACATCACACCTGTTCAGCTGGGGTAGGCCAAAAGCACTTAACCTTGATACCTTCACCTGAACATTGACTGGTTTGGAGCCACTCATCTCTAAATATGTCTGTCTAACTTATATCTTGAATGCAGCAAAAAGAGATAAGCTGAGAACTGAACTTTTGTGTACAAAGAAATCAGAAATTCACATTCTGAAAAGTTCTGGGGTTCCAGAAATTGAACCCCCAGGAATAATTGCCCACATGACCTGTCAGTCATTACAGGAAAAGACAGGATTGGAGATGGAGTTATCCAGAAACCTTGGGCCAAGAGAGTGACCCACCCATATGCCTGCAGGTAGAGAGTTTTCCAGAGTCAAGGAGAAAACCATCCACCTGCATGTTCAGGGGAAGCTCTTTTGCCCCAAGTACAAGCAGGGTTCCTTGTCCCAGGCTTTGGAGAGGGTGGAGCATATTGGGGATTGGGGGAGGAAACTGGCTGCTACACCAACCATCTGAATGGGTTAACCATGTGTTCCAGAGATGACAGGAATCTGTGTGCTACTCAGATGCATAAGGAGTGCAGTGCCTAGAAAAATGTGGTTTCCCCAATGTTGTCCAATGTTGCAATCCTCACCCCAGTGTTTGTAGAGAACAGAGCTGCTGCATAGGTCCTTGGAAAGGGTAGGACTTTCACTTTCTAAAGCCATGAGTATGAATGACTGTCAGACTTTGAAATCCAATGGAGCTTTCCCTACAGGTTTCCTGAATTGTTGAGGTCTGTTGACCCCTTTTTTCCTATAGTTTGTCCCTACAGCAAAAGTGTAATTTGCTCCATCTTTGGATATTGATGACAGACTGTTCCATCTTTGCGTATTGGAAACAGGTCAATTGCTCTAAGTTGTCAGAGAAGCAGAGGAGAACTTTGCCTTAGTACAGATGATGCCTATAATTGACTTGTAGAGATTTGTACTATTTTTTAGTTTGTATTGAATTTCTATTGTTACTGAAGTGGTTTAAGTTTTTGTGATATTCTGTATAAATGAATGTATTTTGTATATGGAAATACTTAATATGTCATACAAAGATCAGATGAGCATACTTAGGTGAAAAATATGTTTGTTATTGTTTCTAATTTAGAGGTGTTTCAAGGGGATGTGCATAGCTGCCAGTTGAAGGGTGGGCACTGTGGTAGTTAGAATCAGGTGTCCACTTGGCCAGGTGATGGTGGCCAGTTGTTCTGTTGCTGGGGACTAAACTCACCAACATGTGAATTCCATTTCTTTTTTATTACATTTGCAGTTGCCTTCCTCAATGAATGATGCTTGATTTAATCAGATAGAGATAAAGTAAGATTTCAAAAGAGAAAGAATGAGCTCAGAGCTGACACTGGGACAGACTGAAGAAGCAAAGAGGAAATGTCCTGGGAAAAGCTTTTGGAAACCGGAAGCCAGGAGAGAAATCCAGTGGACATCACATATGTCTTCCCATTTGACAGAGGAATGCAGATGAAAGCAAATTGCCTTTCTTTCAAGGAATTGTAAATTTGTCATTAAAATAAACCCCATGTTAAAAAGCTAACCATTTATGCATTGCATTCCAACAGCTTTAGCAAACTAAAAAAAAGTATCTATTGGCTTGAATATGCAACAGTACTTGAATAAATCATTTTTTCTAAGTTTCCTTATGTTTAATCTGGTTTATTGCAATTTTTGTTGTTTCCAATTTATGGACATTACAATGCAATCTGCACCTCATCTTGGACACGTAGTATGTAAGAAAATCTACTTTCCTTCATGAAGAACAAAATAGAGAGATCAGGAAAATCTGCAGATTATCAAAGGGCATTCAAAATGTTACATATTTGAATTCACAAAGCAAATGGAAATCTTAAAATTGAGACAAATATTGCTATAAAAAGAAATATGACTAAAGCCAAAGCCTAATCGGTGCAGTTATGACAGGATCCCAAATAAGGTAGCAAGAAGTTTAAATAGTTACAGTGAATAAACTTCTAAACTGAGTTGAATAAGGTTGCTAGAGTGAATATCACATGAGCCATTTATAGTTAGTTTTGCAAGTTTTCCTCCATAACTACGTAGAATCCACTAAAGCTCTAAACATAAAAAACCAAACAAAATATTCATCACTGCCTGGTGCTTGGAAAAAATCAGAAAGAATTGTATAAATTCATCCACAACCAGTTGCCTAGATCCACCACAAAAGAAAACAATCTGCAAGGGAAAGCAAACTAAACCAGTATCCTGTGGGCAGTGGTGAGACCCAATTGAAAGTAGAAAACAGAGTCCATCATGGGATGTTTGTCATAAACCTCCTCTCTCTTCACCGAGGAATAATATCCATAAAATGCATAGTTCTCTGAAATAGGCAGCTGAAGACACTACTGTAGAACCTATGCATCTTGGGAGGAAAATCTGGCAGAAATGACACTACCCTAGGAATGGTGCAAAAATCCATGGTAGGCCATGCATTTGTCATGAGGAAGGACAGAAGCACATGCATGTTGTTTGCATTACTGTCCATCCTGCTCATATCCCAGCCTCTCCCCAGGAATCTTGAATTCACAGAGACCAAATGGCAAGAAACTAGGTATGCCCCAGGTGAAGGTCGTGTTTTGAAAGGGTCCCACTGCATTTACAGTGGGCCCAATAGGTGTGCTTGGGCCCTCACAGTAGGGAACATGAATTCTCATTCCTTAAAGACAAGTCACATTTATGGGAAAATGGCTTCCCAGATTCAGATGCAGGGAGGACGGAGTTAGAGGCAAGTGTGTCTGCCCAGGAAGCACAGGGTAGACCTGCCCTCCCTGTGAGGACCTCAGGGAAGATCTGACTTCAGAAGCCTGTGGCTGTGCAGGGACCAAAACAGTGTTTCAAGTTTCCTCAGGTGACACTATCTGCTTCAAAGAAAACTATTACAGAGAGCTTAATACTTTATTTATTGAAAATAATTTAGTGATTTTAGGTAAAAGGAATGCATTACAAGTTATTGATTCTTTTATGCATAAAAATTTTAGGTATTTATTAAATGTGAACCAGGTGTTTTTATCAGATTAGAAAGTTAATTATTAATTCTGAAGTTGACATTATTAGATTATAAATTAAATAATATACATCACGAACCTGCATGTGTGTGGGTGTGATGTAAGGATGGAATTTTATGTAAGGACTTATGATATGTAAGGATATTAATACAAGTGCAGGGACCTGGACTTTGATGCCACGTGAGAGGGAGGATCAGATGGACTCACATAATGCTGTGCCTTGGGAGAGCGAGGCTTTCCTTCCTTCTGCTCATTCTCTGGAGGATATGAGGCTCTATTATTGTGGGAGAAAAGGGACAAGGCTTTAAGTCTCCTGGAATTTTTTGTAGAAATAGAAAAAAGCTGGCTAAAGCTCTGAAGTTTCAAGAAATAGGTTTTATTTTCTATGGACATAGGGCTCAGCCAAGTAGCCTCTGAAAGTCTGAGCCCTTAACAAAAGGCAACTTTACTTTCATAGACTGAATTGCATGTGAGAGATAAGGTAAGCTTAACATGGTGACCAGCAATATTAAAGGAAAAACAATTGGTTAGTATAAGGCATGAAGCGGGTTGCAGAAGCAGATAAGCTGTTAGGGGAGGGTCCCCATCCCAGGTGTCTTAGCTCACCTGCCTGCAGTTTCATCCATTCCTGAAGGTCAGGAGAGGTTTGGGGATTTTCCACAGAGAAGGCAGTGGGAAGGGGATTGTTGGTCTGAACATCTTCAGAAATGTGATTTAAATTAAAACAAACAACTTCACAGGCTGTGCACATACAAGTTTATTTCACATTTTCAAGCACATTCTGAAGATTGGCAACTTGCCAATATTTACAGAAAATTGTATTAAATATATATGTATGTATGTTTTAAAAGATGGATTTGGTAGTAGAAAACCTTTTCGGTTTGAATGTCATATAAATCATAGCACTGCTTATAAAATATGTAATAGCTGTTCTGGGAGTTACTTATTGTGAAGTAAGTAAAGGGAAACCCAGGCAAACCCACGATGGTCCCTGCATGCCCTCTGCTGGTCACGAGCACCTCCTGCAGCCCAGCTTCCTGTTTCCAGCAGGGGAGGTTTGTGTCTGGGCTCACACTGCCTTCCCCTCACTGTGTATCTTGCACAGTAATAGGTGCCTGTGTCCTCGGTGCTCAGGCTGTTCAGCTTTAAATAAACTTCATTCTTGGAGGAGTCCCTGGAGATGCTGAGTTGGGACTGAAGAGCTGGGTTCTTGTCTGTATCTCCATCATAATCCATACGACCAACCCACTCCAGCCCTTTTCCTGGAGCCTGGCGGATCCAGCGCACACTATACTAAGTTAAAGACTCTCCAGAACCAGTGTAGGTGTGGGACAGGGTCTGCGATGGCTTCAACAGTCCAGGTCCTGACTCCTGCAACTGCACCTCAGACAGGACACCTGGGAACAAGGAGAACCACAGTGAGTCATGTTCTCATTCCCATCACCCCATTACCTTCATATCTGTGTCCCTGAGACACTCACATCTGGGAGCTGCCACCAGAAAGAAGAAGAACCACGAGGGTTGCATGTTCATGTTGATGAAGTCCGTGATACCCTGGGAATCTTACCCAAACAGAGGAGGAACCTGAATTTAATTAACTGTGGACTTTGTTTTCATCTTATTTCTGGAGTGGTGATTTGCATTTGGGAGGTGACTCTGTATGTAAAATGAAAGCAGATGAGGGGAGGTCCTTTTATTAGAGCACCTGGAAGGAGGATGCTGGCTGAGGCCTGGGAGCACACAGTCCTCTACCTGGGGCCCCCTCACTATTCCCTTGTTCCTTTATGTTCAGACATGAACAGTGTTAAATGAGGAGATAGAAGGGGTCAAGGGTCAATAATGATATCGGAAATATGATCACACTGTCCCTACTCCCAATGACATGCATTTATATGTACCACACATGCATACATGAACATATTTGTGCATATGTTTACATACATATATATTTCATACATATGAAACACATAATATAAAATGGGATTATATTACCTGTGAGTATTGGTTATCAGTTAGTGGAAGGGTGCTTGATGCCACTGCCCGAGTTTCTTGATATTATTCTTCAATCGTAAATTTTTTTTTGCATGTGCAGGCTCTGGGAATCAAACCCAGGTTTCCAGCATGGAAGGCAAGAATTCTATCATGGAACTATCCTCGCACCTCCCCTTTAGTTATAACTTTATATGAGAAAATTTAGCACATTGTCAGTGCTTTCTGCCAATCCACCATGGGCATCGGAAAGGACCTGTGAGTCCCCACACCTCTCACAAACATCACTGCCAAAAATTTAGTTGTCCTTGTGCTGCTCTGAAATGTCACACCTCATGGGCTTGATCAAAACCACTTACTTTTGTTTCCTTCACCTGAACATTGACTGACTGATGCACTCATCTCTACATATGTCTGTGCAATTTATCATCTCTTAAATATAGATTGAAAGCAAAATGGAAATTTCCTATTCATTAATATTAGTTAATATATGAGAAGATAATAATCTATTTCCTGGTCTTAGTTTTTCATGCAGCAACATGAGGTGAAAAAGACATGGCTTGGATGTGAAAATCACAAATGATTTGGCAAGAATTAGGGACAAGGGAGATCATAATTCATGTTCTAAAATTAGGATCTGATGCATGGGACATTTAGAATTTCCCTAGAGGCAGGTGCTGTGATGGGAGGTGCCAGCAAGAAAATGAAATCAAAATGTAGAGTGAATTTGGTAATTGTGAGCGCACTCCACTGCAGGGCAAAATGCATCATACATGATTACATTTTTCTCTTTCTCCTCATTTGGTGCCTTGACTGTAAATTTGGGATTTGGTTACATTAATTTATGTGGATGACTTTCTGTACATATTGTTTGTTTCATATTGCATTTTAGCTTTTATTTACTGGTGATAAAACATTCACATTAATTATCAGCATACATTGAAATGGTCACTCGCATTTCTACATGAGTCCTCAGAGGACAGAATTTAGGGTCTGATTCCGTTGGGGAGTGAGGATATCCCCTCAGCATTTCCCAGGAGCCTGCACAAGCCACTGCCTGAGCCACAGCCTGATCACCAGTTAAGGGGTTTGATCTTTAGAATTTAGAAGGGAGTATCCATGTCATCCATTGTCAGGGAACAGAAGGGGCAAAGGGAGATGTGATAAGAACAATTAGGGGAAAGAAAATGTATGATCAGAGAAATAGACAATCGGATAAACATAGGTCTGAAGTACACAATTTTGTATGAGTAGAAGTGCAAGTTGAAGTCCGCTAAAGTCTGAAACCTGTAATAGCCTATTACTTAATTCTCATATAAATCTGAAAGATTGTTCCGGTGCACAATCTTACTCTGTTATCTTCCTCCCATCTCAATGGAAAAGACTCACCAGGTTATCTTAAGCTACTCAGAATTCTGCACTGGGAAAATATTTGCTTATCCATTTATGTTTTATAAGGGAGAGCTGGCTGAATTTGCCTGTGATTGTGCTTTCACATATTGCAGCAAAAGTTTTCTAATTCATGGTATCAGTGATAGGAACAGAAACATTACTTTAGAGATATTCTCTGGGAAAACCATTCACTTGAGAGTAAACCGCAGACCTTGAAAGACACTGACCCTTAAACACCTCCCTCCCCTGCTGTTCAGGCTGATCCTTATGCTCAGGGGTCATGAGCATCCCCTGCCACCACCCCATGGAAGGTTTATGTCTGGGTTAGCACTGCCTTCTCCTCACTGTGTCTCTCATGCAGTAATCCGTGGATACCACAGGTGTCATGGTAGTCATTTGCAGATTCAGCTTATCCTTGGCATTGCCCCTGGAGCTGGGGAACCTGCCCTTCACAGAGCCTGCATAGTACATGCAACCACCATGAGCACTTACAATAGACCCTCTCCATCCCCTTCCCTGGTCCTGCCTGACCCAGGATACCTTAGTAAGAATGAAATGCAAGGCAGTGCAGCAGAGCTGCAGAAAATATGTGAGCTTTCCCATGCTGTCCCCAGAATCCACCAGCTGCAATTCATACAAAACAGCTGAAACTACACATCCATCTCCTCATAAGGAACATCAGCTCCATCCCTCTATCAGAATCTCTCTGTTAGCCACTCAATCTCTGCACAGGAGTTCTCTGTCGGCAGCCAGTGAGAAATCATCTGATATTGAGTGCCTGGGAGAATTTCAATCACAGCAACAGTGTAATGCTTTCTCTTCATACCACTTCCAAAGGAGCTGCACTTACAGAGTGTATTCTCTAATTGAAACTCATACTGAACAGCTTCCTACTGAGAGCAGGTCCTGGGCGAGAGTCCTGATGATCATAGTCCAAAGGATGAGCAAACAGCCCTCCCGATAAACCCCATAGTGGATTATGGCTAATTATTTTTTAATAGCCCAAAGGTATATTCTTAGAGCATATCTAGTACAAGCTAAAAAACTATGGTGGCCATAGATTTGGCAGGGTTTACATTAGTTAAACAGTTTGGACTTTTAGCCAGTTCATAAGTTTACAAGACCTTGTCACGTATATTGGAATACACACACACACACACATTTTTCAACAATATAACCTATGTTATCTCAACCTACTTATATAAACTTTGGTTCCCAAATGGCAGAAGCCAATTACACTGGTTTGTTAGTTTGACTTGCAAAGTTAACATTTCAAAAGGACAAAACATTTTCAAAAGTTTTTCATGGTTCTTTAAGAAGTCATGCTTCAACATGAGGAAAGAAAAACAATAAAAATGACTCTCTAAATGGCAAGACTTAGCAAAAAAGTTTGAACCCATTAACAGTCTTCAAAAAAAAGGTCACCCAAATTACTCCTCTAGAGGTCTTCAGGCATGATCCATAAATTATCAGGCATCTTTAGGTAAAATATGTTAATGTGATTTTCAGTGATTATTATTAAACACATTTAAAGTAAAAAAAAAAAACCCAATAAATCGCAGTAGCTTTTTAAAGTTCTCTAAAATCCCAAATTCTAAAACTATACAAAATCTTACAGCCAAAATTCAAAAAAGAACTATAAAAACAATCTGAGAATAAAGACTTTAAAAAAGTTTTGGTTAACTTAAATATCTTCCCTCTGTCCCTGTGGTCTGTGTGATACATTTGGTACCTGGCAGATTTGGGCCAAACCAAGTGATGTTAGAAGCATTTGCAGATAAGAAAAGTTTTTAAATAATGTCTTATGTTATTACAGAATGGGAGAGAGGAGAGGAGTGGGCAGCAGCTTTTAAACTAGGTTGAATTCCCTCAGGTTTAGTTGAAGAGTTGTGTACGCAAAGTGCATATTCTCTGTATCTGTGGCTCATGTGAAATGGGAATAGTTGAGTTTCTCTTTGTCAGGACTCTGGTCTTGATAAAGCTTCAGGA
>PVIY010059267.1:0-11794 GCA_004026745.1 Myrmecophaga tridactyla | reverse complement strand
CCACTGGCAGAGAATGAGCAACAGAAGAGTGCAAGAAATTCTTAGAGCAATGCTTGCAAAACCCTCACTTTGGTTTCCCGAACAGAAATATGGAAAGTAGCAGCCAAGGCCAGGAAAAGAATTGCAATTCTTGCAGTTTGAGATACAAGAGGTGTCCGGCATTCTATGTGGACACTTGCCGTGATAGCTTCCTGCATCCTGGTATCATCTGCAGATGGTCATGAGAATTCACAAGGAATCAAACTCAACCCATTGATTACAGAGTTACCCAGGCCACTTTGGTGTTCCCACCTACTGGCAGAGTAAGAGCAGCAGAGGAGTGCAAGAAATTCTGAGGGACATGTTTGCAAAACCCTCACTTTGCTTTCCCAAACTCAAATATGGAATCTCCAAAGCAGGGACAGACTTTGACCTCTTGGGTTTGAGATATAGGAGGTCTTAGTCATTCTATGTGGACATTTGTCCTGATAGGTTCCCGCATCCCGGTTACATGTGCAGATGGCCAGGAGGTTGCAAAAGGAATCAATGTCAGGTTATTGATTACAGAAATACCCAGGCAACTTTTGTGTCCCCACCGCCACCACCACTGGCAGAGAATGAGCAGCAGAAGAGTGCAAGAAATTCTTACAGAAATGTTTGCAAAACACACACTTTGGTTTGCCAAACGCAAACATGTATAAGTGGCAGCCAAAGCCAGCGGCAGTATTTGATCTTAGAGACTGGTTGACTAGTAGTGAAACTGCCATCCCAAACAGGATCGGCCGCCTAGTGGTAAATAATATCTCATTGGAATGCAATGTGCATTGAAAGTGATAAGATAGCTAAGTTTGACATGGAATACGTTCTACCAAGAACTTACAGTACACTACCATTCCCATCTGAGTAGACGTTCACTGAGTACATCATAGTGGTGCCTACATGGCAAGTCTGGCATAGGAAAGAAATCCTCAGAAAGTTCCAAGGACAAGGCCATTGTGCTGGCTTGAAAGGAAGTATGCCCCCTAAGAAAAGCCATGTTTAAATATAAATCCCATTTCATAAAGGTAGAATAATCTCTATTCAATACTGTGTGTTTGAAACTGTAATGAGATCATCTGCCTGGTTAATGTGATTTAGTCAAGAGTGGTTGTTAAGCTGGATTAGGTGACGACATGTCTCCACCCATTTACGTGGGTCATGATTAGTTTCTGAAGTCCTATAAAAGAGGAAACATTTTGGAGAAAGAGATTCAGAGAGAGTGACACTACGAAGCAGAGAGTCCACCAGCCAGTGACCTTTGGAGATGAAGAAGGAAGACGCCTCCCGGGGAGCTTCATGAAACCGGAAGCCAGGAGAGAAAGCTAGCAGATGACGCCGTATTCGCCATGTGCCCTTCCAGCCGAGAGAGAAGCCCTGACTCTGTTCGCCACGCGCCTTCTCATTTGAGAGAGAAACCCTGAACTTCATCGGCCTTCTTGAACCAAGGTATCTTTCCCTGGGTGCCTTTGATTGGTCACGTCTATAGACTTGTTTTAATTGGGACATTTTCTCGGCCTTAGAACTGTAAACTAGCAACTCATTAAATTCCCCTTGTTAAAAGCCGTTCCGTTTCTGGTATATTGTGTTCCAGCAGCTAGCAAACTAGAACAGCCATACCTTTAATTTTGAAGAGGGTCACCTTTTCTTTCCCCGAGGCCCTCAATTGTTGAAATTACCCCAATGAAACAGCACCCATTTTTGAATCCTCTCTCCTATATCAATACTCAGTGGTATTTTCCATTAAACCAAACCACTCACTTCTGTTTTTCACACGTGAAGAGGCCTGAAATGACTGGGACGCATAGAGGGCACTACAAGATAGCGTGGCTTGGGAAGAATGGGTCTCAGTTATAGTTAAGTTTTACAGCTGTTTTGGAGTAACAAGTAGGCCACCTTTCGTGAAGGAACATCACTGGCATAGTCCTACTAAGTGTGTCTGAGGAAAGCCTTCTGTAAACACCTCAGGCCTCAGTTTTTCACTGGGTTGGGATATAACAATGGACCCCACCTTAGAGCATTTGAAAGTGATTTAACCACCTAGAGGATTAAACCTAGACTTGAAATGTTCACTTGCTACACAGAGCTTACACAGCCTCTTTGGTTTCTAGTAAAAAAGAATTGAACTTCATACTCTGGGATGCCACCTTGTGAGTAAAACCCATGCTAATAGAAAAGTAGAGGAACTGGAGGTATCTATCGAGACAGGTTAGAAGTCTCTTGGAAACCATCTAAGAACATTTCATATTACCCTGTCTCTCTCAAATTGCCAAATGTTTTCACCTGAATTGCAATGATTAAATCACCTCCCAATAAATGACTCTATACAGACGAGGAAAACGCAGAGACCCCTGTCACACAGCCAGTTAACAGGCACCCTCCAGCGAGCACAGCGTGAGAAATCCTAGCAAGTCATGACAGGTGCTGAACCTCTTCACCCTTGATGTAAAGTGTCATAGTTGGCACCGACAGATGTCAGCACAGAGCTCAGCAAAGTTCGGGTTCCTCTGCTACCTGCAGCTTTACAGGAAGAATACAGTGGTGTCGTTTCCAAAGGGATTCCCGAGTAACCTCTGAGGAAATTTGCTGGTCCTGGCAAAGGAAACAAACATGTTAACTTAATTATGCCTAGGTCAAAAGAGCTGGGGGTTAGGGGAATGGGGAAGGAGAAGAGGTAAACCAAGCTCCATAATGCTCTCCTCCTGTATGTGAATTCATGAAATGGTGCACTCATTGCTTGAGTACCTAATGCATCCTGGGTCCTTTAAAAAGATTACCACACTTGATTCTCACAACCTCCCTACAGCAAGGTATGATTTACACTTTGCAAATGAAGAAACTGAGGCTCAAAGACGAGAGTGAGCAAACCAGGCAAAATACCAACGATGCATGGCCAAGCACAGGTTTGGTGGAATATTGACTTATATATTACATTAATTGTTGACCTATACCTCCATGACCCCCGCCAAATAAATGTCCTCCTCACTTCTGTAGAACAGACTGGCAGACTACCAACCCTGCCACTCACTTGACCCTCAGAGCCTATCTTCCCCCCTCTCGTAGACAGACTTGGTATTAAAATTACCTTGAGATCCACATTCTTATACCTGAGAAAAAAGCACCGGAGCCGTACTTCCATGATCCCTGGACTCCCGATTTTATAATTTTTTTTTACAATCTCATCCGGTATTTTCTGCTGTTGTCTGCTACTGCAAAGGCCTTACAAAAAGGAGAAAAAAGGTTGATCAAAACTTTGATTTTAAAATGTGAGTATCAGGTTTCTCTGAGATCAGAGCATCCAAAGAATACTAATGTTTCTTTAACACTGGCACCCAAAATGTACTGAGGAACACACATATGCACTCAAAAAGATGTCACTGTCTAATTAAAAATAAGTGGTAGAAACATGGTCTCTACCACGGAGTTAGTTAGCAGTGGCCGGATAGTGACCCTGTGTAATTACTGTCTCTAGACACTCAATGAAGAGATAGCGACACTTTGAAATATGGTTACCTGACAGAGACAGATGCTGCCCTCCCCCCATCATTTGTCACCTCACACTGCATAGCATTGCACTTACTCGACTTTCTGGCCTTGACAGTTGGTTCCAGTTCTACTCTTTTCATGTTACAGGCCCATAGACTGACAGGAGTAGACTTTTTCCATCACAGGTCTTGAGGGAGAAGATGGTGATTGTACAAACTTGCAAGGAGGCTTGTCAGTGGGTGGAAAGCCTAGAAACACTGCAGGAAAATTACAACACTTGGAAACTCATAACGTGGGTTGCTGGGGCAAACTTCCTCTTTCCCATAACCAGAGGAACTTCTGAAAATAATTGGTTGGCCCAGGTTACTTAGTCATGCAACTTGTATGAGTTAGGCCAAACGAGTGAAATGTAATGTGGGACAGGGACTGCACAAACCAAAGCACAAGATCAGGTATGACTGCTATTCAGAGCCAGACAACCCTTCAAAATGAAACATAGCTCATACTGCTTTAATTGAGTTTCATAGGGCAATTATTAATTATTACAGAGAGGCAATGACATTTCTTTGCTAGAAGAATAGTTTCAAAGAAGCTTGCTTTTTTCTCTTCACGAATAAGGCAACTGACACATGCAAAACCATGGGTAGAAATCCTCTGCAATGGGTTTCGTCTTCTTAATATGTTATCAAATACTGACACTATTATACTATGAAATGCACATCATAACATTATACAACTGCATTTTTGGTATATTATTATCAAACATCATAACATAATAACTTGACAAACACTTTACACCAAAAACAGTTAATATCATTCAGAACAATTTCGTGAAGAATTCATAACTTTTTTTTTTGCATGGGCAGGCACCAGGAATTGAACCCGGGTCTCCAGCATGGCAGGCAAGAACTCTGCCACTGAGCCACCGTTGCCCGCCCAGAATTCATATCTTAAATAATGATACTAACACCTGACATTGAACATAGGTCTTTGAGGAGAAAACAATGGAAAAGATTTGGTAGTTGCTAATAGGATGTAGATTTGGGGGATTTACGTTAAAAACAAATTTTTACTGACAAATCTTTACACACATACATTCCATACATGGTGTATGATCAATGGTTGACAATATCATCACATAGTTTTGTATTCACCACCATGATCATTTTTAGAACATCTGCATCACTCCAGAAAAAGAAAGAAAAAGAAAAAACTCATACATCCCATACCCCTTACCCCTGCCCCCCACTGACCACGAGGATTTTAATTTACCCAATTTCTTGCACCCCTTTGTGGAATTTACCTTTAATTGCAACTATTTACGTAGGATTCTTTAGGTAACAGGCATATAATAAAAATACCTTCTTTCCACACTTACATATTGTCCAGGCTGTGCCTGGAAAGTCAGGATTTCTGAGGCTAGAGTCTCAATTTCTGAAATCTCTATTCCTGTCTGTACCCAGGGTAGATAGAGCAGAAAATCCAGACACCAGCAATCCGTCTTTCTGATTTCTAAATGTAATCCAAGCGGATTACATTTAGAGAACATCAGTGGCCCACCAATAAAGGAGTCATCAAGTCATCTCTACTTGAGATAATATACAGAACATCCATACCAAGAATGAACCAGAAAAAAGGCTGATAAGTAAACTCAATTGTTTCCATCATAAAAGGGAGGAGTTTGGATTTTACTCCAAAGCAAGCAACGCTTTACTCTCAGCGACTACAGTGATGAGGTGTCTGTGGGAGATAACAAGAAATTCATTTGAATTCTACCGTTGAATACCAATTAGGCATTACACAATGAAGGCACGTTTATAACTAGGCGGGCCCTGCCCATTTCATGCCAATACGTTCACTTGAAGCCCTGAGGCACAGTCAGAATTCGTGGTCAAACTAGCCTCCTCCAGGATGGGAGGGGGTTGGGAGAGCATATTCGTGCCACTTTCGCTGTTAAACCAGCCAGGCCTTGAATCGCTCTTATTTGTTCTACTTGTTTGCAAATAGAACCAACAAAAAATCAGTTTTTCCATAGAAGAATAGCTGGGAAGGAGGATCGAGTTGAAATCTTAAAGATCTAATGCTGTATTTAATAAACAATTACCGTTATAAATTGAATTCGAACACTAGGCAACACGACCTGCAAGGGCCATTCGACCCAGAGAACAGAAGCATTCAATCTGACCCATTAATTCCCACGTTTGGAAAGTGAAAGTGCCTCATGAATTTCAAGGGAACGTTTTGAAAAAAACTAAGGACAGAATTCAATTGAATAATGTGATATTCCGGCAATTGCCGCAGGAAATGAAATTTACACAGTCGTTCTGTGGTGGCCCAGGAACCGTACTTCCGGGTTTTTACTGTCGTGAAAGCACAGGGCCGGTTGGGCAACGGTGGCTCATTCGCGGGGTTCTCACCTCCGATGCCGGAAGACCCGGGTTCGTTCCAGGGCCAGTCTAACAGGCTGTGGTTTTTGTTTGTTTGGTTGTTTACATGGGCAGACACCGAGAATCGAACCCGGGTCTCCGGCATGGCAGGCAGGAACTCTGCCTACTGAGCCACGGTGGCCCGCCCCAGGCCGTGTTTCTTTACCCTGAAAAATACCTTAAAACCTTCTTTATTTTCAATAGAACTATGAAATACGACGACGCACAAACACAAAACTGACAAGATTGTTGTTAATAAAATGCAATTTAATAGTAAAATAAAATGAAAGGTTAGGCTTGCTGGCAGCATGAGGCCAGTAACCGCCGTAAATCAAGAAACATAATGGCAATTAGAACACAGTGAGAATTTGAGATAACACCAAACTTTATCACAAAGCTTATGATAGGAACCAAGGCCCACATTAAATGGAATAAAACCAAGCACGCAATTCCGTTGTAAAATTAAATGCCAAACTACCTTTAATAGCAGCTGATTTCAAATGTTTTAAGACCGCACTGTCGTAAAACATCAAGTATTCAGAGGATTAAGGCCCAAAAACCGTACTTCCGGGTTTTTACTGTCGTAAAACATCAGAGCCGGGTGGGCAACGGTGGCTCATTGGCGGAGTTCTCCCTTCCCGTGCCGGAAGGCCCGGGTTTGTTTCCAGGGCCAGTCTAATAGTCTCTGTTTTTTTGGGTTTTTTTTTTTTGCATGTGCAGACACCAGGAATCGAACCTGGGTCTCCGGCATGGCAGGCGAGAACTCTGCCTGCTGAGCCAGGGTGGCCCGCCGCAGGCCGTGTTTCTTTACCCTGAAAAATTCCATAAAACGTTCTTCATTTTCAATACGATTAAATAAGACGCACAAACACCTAACTTACAACTTAGATGTTAATAAAACGCAATTTAATAGTAAACTAAAATGAAAGGTGAGGTCCACTGGCAGCATGAGGCCAGTAACCTCCGTAAGTCAAGAAACATAATGGCAATTAGAACACATTACGAATTTGAGACAACGCCAAACTTTATCACAAAGCTCATGATATGAACCAGGACCACATTAAATGGAATAAAACCAAACACACAATTCCTTTGTAAAATTAAATGCCAAACTATGTTTAATAGCAGCCGATTTCAGACGTTTTAAGACCTCACTGTCGTAAAACATCAAGTATTCAGAGGACTACGGCTGTATTTGTAAATTGAGAGTACCATGAAACATTTATTTTTAAAGAAAATATAAAGGGACAAGATTAGAATTTAAACAAATTATGTCAAAATATGCAATGAGAACGATCATATTATACAATATAAAGCTCTCAATCAGACGTTAATTTGCCCCTCTGAAAACTGAATTTATACAAAAACCTGAAAAGAAACTTCGGCAATGAAGATAAATACACAGTTGTTTTTTACTGTTTAATGCCAAGGTGTGTCTAATCAAGGCTGTATGACCTGCTAAGGCATCCGCTGTATTTGTAAAACGTCAAGTGCTCAGCTTAGACGATTAATTTCCAAATGTATACTCCCCAAATACTTTCATTTTAGAAGAATATTTATGAAATACGACCAATATCAAAGTTAAAGAAATGCAAACGAGTGCAATGTCATGGGAAAAAAAACATGCAGTCACATAGTAAATTAAAACATGAAATAGATTCCCTGAGGGTTGATTCCTTTCAAAATCTTAAAGCAACAGCCTTTTGACCAACCAGACTGCTATCTTCCTTATTAGTAAATTACAAATAACACCAAACATTTTCACGAAGACACAAGAAAAGCACCACATTTTTTAAAACAATGATATGAACTATGTATGTATATTACACAAAAATGCAAAACGGCAGTCAAAGATCACTGAAAATTATTCAGGGTGGCCAGTGAAGGACCAGTAGAATGCAGCCAGAAATATTTTCTCCAGACAACATATGAAGAAGACAGATTAAGAAATTTCCACAAACAAATGGTGTTAAATATACAGTCATATTGTGAAATGAAACAGCTAGTGCACTGAAAGGCAGCTAATGGCCATTATCTGTCCTAATCCCATGTACCCTCCCTCACCATGTTAATTTCCTTCTTTACTCGTCTAAAATCACAGACGTAATCCAGTCACTGATAATAGAACTCTGGGAAAATATATAGACCAAAATTCAACCAAAGACATAGTAAAAGAAAAGGCAAAATCAGGTCCATAGCGCCCAATGGACACTGAGCTGTCCTGAACTGACAGCCGGTCAGGCAACCGCGCCATCCTTTTCCTCCTGTTTAAACTGAAAATGCAAATCCTAAGAACACGAGGAAATGGACACCAATAACATCTGAACTAATAAAATGGCATTAAAGAGCCATCCCTGTGTGAACTAAAGCACGACAGTGCCCCCAAACGCGGCCAAACGACCGTCCATGTCACTCATCCAAAAACCCTTCCGATACGTCTGTTAAAGTACATTTTTACACATCGCATAATCGATTCTACAAAAATCACACTACAAACAGCCAACAATGTATCAGTATTAGAAAATAAATTATATTACACTTACGTTTTTGTGACTTCAGGAGTGAGGAGCGGCCATATTCCCACAATCCTGTGTGGCACCTTCCCACCCCCACCACACTCCACCCAGCCAATAAGCGGTATGGCTGGTCACGTGGTGCTGAACGGCGTTTACTGTCAGTTTGTGCCTGCCCCACCCCCTGCCTTCCATGCTGCTGATTGGTGGGCCTGAAATGATGGACCGCTACATGCTCCATTCTGGCCAAGTCTCCAAGTGGAAACTCCGCCTATATGTCAAAGCCCTTGCTAAGCAATTCATTGTTGTACCTATTATCTATTTTTACAAAGTGTGAATATTATGTTCATCCCATAACATCCAGCTCTACTTTTCAGGCCTTAGCACATGCCATTGGCTCTAGTTTCCTGTCATCTCCGATTTTGGAAATCTTGCTCCCCCAATTTTCCTGGTCCAGCTCAATTGCATCTTCCTCTGGGAAGCCTTCCCATACTTTTTGCCTCCCACGCCTACACATAAATGTCAGCTCTTCTTTTGTAAAAATGTGCATATGGGAAGACATCAGAACTTGAATGCAGAAGAACGATGTAGGTTCTCGAATTAGACAGCAATATGCTTACTATGGTTCAAAGGACTCAAGATTTGCAATTGGATTTTGGCAAGCTAGTTGAAATGTGAATTGCATGTGAATCGATAGGATAAACAAGGTGCAAGGGGAATTGCCTCAGAGGATCAGGGATGAACAGGTACATGGAAACAGGAGTATGAAACAACATGGGCTTCTTGAGTAGGAATGTACAATCTGGCATTTCAGAAAAGAGAAGGAATGATGTCTGTGGGAAAAGTCAAGGTAAGAAAAGCAGCCAAGAGCAAAGAATCTTGGGTTGGATGCTATTAACTCAGAGAACCTTTAAGGCCTTGAGTAAGAAGATCCAATTTGCACTTCATGTCTATTATTTGGTGCCATTGTACAGAAAAGTTGGGAAGAGAGACAGAGGGAAAATGGAGGCCATTTAGTGAGAAGGTTGTGAGAGTCCATATGAGACGCAAAGAAGGCTGGAGCTCCCATAGGTGCAGTAAAGATTCGATGAAAACATGGGTGAACTCATTCGGACATGGACTGGAGAAGATGTGCCGTGACCCCAGTGTTGAGGTTGCATCTCTGATTGAAGTCTTTCTTCTTTCTAAATATAAGCTTTAGAGTGATAAATTTCCCTCGCAGTACTGCCTTCACGGCATCCCATCAGTTTTGGTATGGTGTATTTTCATTTTCCTCAAGATATTTCCTGATTTTAGTTCTGGTTTCCTCCTTAACCCATTTGTTGTTTAAGTGTATATTGTTTAATTTCCACATATCTGTGAATTTTCTCTTTCTCCCTCTGTTATTGATTTCTAGCTTCATTCTGTTGTGGTCAGAGAATGTGCATTGTATCATTTCAGTTTTCTTAACTCATTGAGGCTTGTTCTGTGTCCCAAGACATGGTCCATCTTGGAGAATTATCCTACTTAATTTATTTTCAATTGTGGTAAAATATACACAACATAGTAATCATTTAACCATTCCAAGTGGGAAATTCCTTGACATTAAGTACTTTGACAATGCTGTTTAATTTACATCACAGTCTATTTCCAGACTATTTTCATGATGCCCAACCAAAACTCATACTCATTTAGAAGCACGTCCCCATTTCTTCCTCCCCCTGTCCCTGGCAAGCACTATTCTGCTTTCTGTCTCCATGATATGCTTATTGTAATAATTTCCTACAAAATAACTCACACAATATTTGTCCTTTTGCATCTGGCCTGATTTAGACAGCATAATGTCTTCAATAATCATCCACATTGTAGCATGTACCGGCACTTCACTACATTTTATGACTGAGTAATATTCAATTGTAGAGATATACCACATTTTGTTTATCCACATTTTGTTTATCCATTCATCTATTAATGGACACCTGGGTTGCTTCCACCTTTTGGTAACTGTCAATAATGCCTAAGTTTGAACATTTCTATGGGCTTAGGACTATAAACTTGCAATTTATTAAATTCCCTTTTTAAAAGCCTTTCCATTTCTGGTATATTGCATTCCAGCAGCTTTAGCAAACCAAACAGGCCACAGGTGGCCTTTCCCTTCTCTTGTAGGTTCCACTGATTTTCACCTTCTAGCTCTCCCTCTCTGGCTTTCTCTTTCTCTGTCTGAATTTCATTCTGCTCATAAAGGACACTAGTAATAGGATTAAGACCCATCATGGGCCCACCTGAATTGAAGTAACCTCATCAAAAGGTCCTACTCACACTGGGTTCACACCTACAGGAATGGATTAAGTTTAAGGACATGATTTTCTGGGATACATACAGCCCCAAACTGCCACAGATGTATACCTAGGAGTGGAACCGCTAGGCCATATTGTAATTCTGTGTAACTCTCTGAGGAGCTGCCAAACTGTTTTCCACAATAGCTTCACCATTTTCCATTGCCACCAACAATGTATGAAGCTTCCTATTTTTCCACATCCTTACCAACATTTATTATTTTCCGTCTTTTTAATTATAGTCATCACAGTAGTAGGTGTGAACTGGTATCTCATTGTAGTTTTGATTTCCATTTTTACAATGGCTAATGTTGAGCATGTTTTCCTATACTTAGCCATTCTGAGTATCTTCTTTGGAGAAATGTCCATTCAAATCCTTGGCCCATTTTTTTTTAAGTTGGTATTTTCATATTTTTATTTCAAAATAAGGTGGGTGAACGGTTCCTTCCTTTGTCATTAAGGTTTGTGTGTTTGGCTCCCAGCCTCACATTCCCACAAGACTTTTAAATTTCAAGCAATTCCTGGCCAAGAAACCGAAACAGATTCATCCCATTCCCAAATGGATTTGAAGGAAAACTGCCAATACAAACAGGTACAATGCTAAGAGGAGACATTGGAGAAGAAACAAGCGGAGTCTCTAAGGTGTCACATACATGATGGCAAACATATTTATGCTGTACCAAAATGACTAGCATATTGACATATAATGTTGAAAATGTCATTCCTTCTGAACAGTTGGACATGATTAATTATGAAAATAACTGTTTTTCCTTGCTTTTATGTTTCTGCATAAATATGATGGTTCACTAATGAAGATGTGAGAACTTCTGTTTGAATAAATAATAAGTTTGGTGAGAATACTCTTTTTATTGGGAATCACCACTATCAGCTCTCAGTCTGATAACAATTTCCCAAATTGAGCTAACCACAGCAATTACCACATCAAACAACAAAACATCAACATGTGTCTGTGCCCAATTACAGGTGCTAGAACAGTTCCCTGTGGTGACAGTTATCATAGTTGTTTTGGCAATAGACA
>PVIY010059266.1:0-12114 GCA_004026745.1 Myrmecophaga tridactyla | reverse complement strand
TCTAACAACAACCAACCAACATCTCTATAACTCTTATTTCTACAAAACTCTGTAAAGGTGTCAAAAACATTATCCCCCAGAGTCTGGCTTCGTACAAGTGAAGCATTAGGAGAATCGAATGATGATATTTTGACTATCTCCTTTGCCAACTCACTCCATGGATTGGGAGTGTCATTCTGATTATGGGAATCAGAGTCCTAAGTGTCTCTGAGTCCAGTCAGAGTAGAAAACCATTCATAAAAACCCATTTTTAATATTCTGTTTCTTAAGAACCACTCCCAGTACCAAGATGCATTAGTTAGTGTTCTCTAGAGAAACAGAATCAACAGGGAACACTTGCAAATATAAAATTTATAAAAGTGTCTCTCGTGACCGCAGGAACAGAGTCCAAATCCACAGGGCAGGCTGTGAAGCCGCCGACTCCGATGGAGGGTCTGGATGAACCCCACAGGAGAGACTCACCAGCCGAAGCAGGAATGGGGCCTGTCTCCTCTGAGTCCTCCTTAAAAGGCTTCCCGTGATTAGATTTAGCATCACTAATTGTAGAAGACACTCCCCTTTGGCTGATTACAAATGGAATCAGCTGTGGATGCAGCTGATGTGATCATGACCTAATCCTATGAAATGTCTTCATTGCAACAGACAGGCCATTACTTGCCCAATCAGATAAACAGCTACCACAACTTGGCCAAGTTGACACATGTCCCTAACCATGACACATAGTATCCCACAGGTTTATTCAAAATGTTGCATTCCTCACAACTTTGTTCCTTTTTATAGCAGCACAATGTTTCATCAAACGTACACAACATCATTCACCAATCTACTTCTCAGTCAGTGCATCGTTCAGTCACCTGCATTCATTAGGCATCATGTATAATGCCCAAAGTCCACAGTCCATCAACTCTCTCAATTGCAGGTAATTTCATTGTTACAGAGAGAAGGATAACCAATCAACACACCCTCACCAAACAGGAAATCTAAACCTCCCCTTAATTCTTGTCCTTTCCCCCTTATTTACCCCTGCTGTTGTGGTACTACTGATGTTTTCCTGTTAAAGATAGCCCAGAGCATGCAATAGCAGTTTTCCTCCTATACCCTGAATTTAAACACTCTTTGTAGAAGAATAATACCTTTGAATTAGTTCATGCAAGAACTTATTTTTATTTGTAGTGTAGTCAGTAGGACACATAGGTCTATAAAACCCCTTTCAATCATGTTCACCTTCAATATGGTAATATTACTTATAAACCAACTAGTGAACTGCCTTCACTTCTATCTATTCCCTTACATTTGAGTTCAACCTCATTAACTAACCATTCACCCATCTCTAGTTTCTATGTATCTCTAAGTCCCCTATATTCTTTTTTATAAGCCCCTGATTTTACCTATACCCATGGTCATAAAAATGGAGTCATATAGTATCTATCCTTCTCTGACATTCAGCATTATGTCCTCAAGGCTCATCCATCTTGTCATGTGCTTCAGGACATCATTTCATCTTACTATTGCATAATATTGCATCATATGTATATACCACATTTTGTTGATCCATTCATCTGTTGATGGATATTTGGATTGTTTCTATCCTTTGGCAATTGTGAATAATGCTGCCGTGAACCTCGGTGTGCAAATGTCTGCTTGTGTCACTGCTGTCAGCTCTTTTGGGTATATACTAAGTAGTGCTATTGCTGGGTCATAGGCCAACTCGATATTTAGTTTCCTAAGGAACCACCAAACTGTCTTTTAGTGGATGTACCATTATACATTCCCACCTGCAGTGCATAAGTGTCCCAATCTCTCCACATCCATTCTAATATTTATAGTTTCTGGTTTGTTTAATTGCAGCCATTCTTATAGGTGTGAATTGGTATTTCATTGTAGTCTTGATCTGCATTTCCCTTATAGCTAATGAAAATGAGCTTTCCTTCATGTGTGTGCTGGTTTGAAGGGATATATGAACCCTAGAAGAGCCATGTTTTAATCAAAATCCCATTTCATAAAAGCAGAATAATCCCTATTCAATACTGTATGTTTGAAACTGTAATCAGATCATCTCCCTGGATGATGTGATTTAGTCAAGAGTGTTTGTTAAGCTGGATTAGGTGATGACAGGTGTCCACCCATTTGGATGGGTCTTGATAAGTTTCTGGAGTCCTATAAAAGAGGAAACATTTTTGAGAATGAAAGAAATTCAGAGAGAGCAGAGAATGCTGCAGGACCATGAAACAGAGAGTCCACCAGCCAGTGACCCTTGGAGATGAAGAAGGAAAATGCCTCCCAGGGAGCTTCATGAACTAGGAAGCCAGGAGAAGAAGCTAGCAGATGATACCATGATCACAATGTGCCCTTCCAGATGAGAGAGGAACCCTGACTGTGTTCACCATGTTCCCTTCCTGATGAAAGAGAAACTCTGACTGTGTTCACCGTGTGCCTTCCTAGCTGAGAGAGAAACCCTGAACTTCATCAGGCTTCTTGAACCAAGGTATCTTCCCCTGGATGCCTCTGATTGGACATTTCTATAGACTTGTAATTGGGACATTTTCTTGGCCTTAGAACTGTAAACTAGCAGCTTATTAAATTCCCCTTTTTAAAAGCCATTCCATTTCTGGTATATTGCATTCTGGCAGCTAGCAAACTAGAACAATGTGCTTTTCGGTCATCTGTATTCACTCTTCAGAAAAATGCCTATTCATATCTTTAGTCCATTTTATAACTGGGTTGTTTGTTCTTTTGTTGTTGAGTTATATGATTTCTTTATGGATACAGGGTATCAAACCTTTGTCAAATATGTGGTTTCCAAACATTTTCTCCCATTGAGTTTTTAACAAAGTCTTTCGAGGTACAGAAGCATTTGATTTTGAGGAGTCCCCATTTATCTATTTTTTCTTTTGTTGCTTGTGCTTTTTGGGGGTGTAAAGTTTAGGAAGCTACCTCCTATTACTAAGTCTTGAAATGTTTCCCTACAGTTTCTTCTAGAAGCTTTCTGGTGCTAGTTCTTATATTTTGATATTTTATCCACTTTGAGTTAATTTTTGTGTAGGGTGTAAAATAGGGGTCCTCTTTTATTTTTTTGGCCACTGACATCCAGTTCTTCCATGCCAAATTATTGAAAAGACTATTTTGTCCCAGTTCAGTGAGTTTGGTGGCCTTGTCAAAAATCAGTTGACCATAGATTTTGTGGTCTATTTTTGCACTCTCAGTTCAATTGCACTGGTTAATGGTTCTATATTTGTGCCAGTACCATGCTGTTTTGACCACTGTGTCTTTATAATAAGTTTTAAAGTCAGGGAGTGTTAATCCTCCCATTTTCTTCTTCTTTTTTAAGATGTTTTTAGCTATCTGAGGTCTGTTTCCCTTCTAGATAAGTTTGCTAAATAGCTTTTCCAAGTCTTTAAAATAGGTTGTTGGAATCTTGATAGGCATGTGTTGAACTGCTAAATCAATTTGGGTAGAATTGACATCTTAACTATATTTAACCTTCTTTCCATGAGCAGGGAATGTCTTTCCACCTATTTAGATCTTTTTTCTTTTATTTCTTTTAACAATGTGTTCTAGTTTACTGTGTACAAGTCCTTTATGTCCCTATTTAAGTTCATTCCTAAGTACTTGATTCTTTTAGTTGCTATTTTGAATGGATTTTTTTCTTTAACTTTCTCCTCAGGTCATTGCTTGTGTATCAAAACATTACTGATTTTTGCATATTAATTTTATATCCGACCACCTTGCTGAATTTATTTATTAACTCAGGTAAGTTTTTTGTTGATTTCTCAGGATTTTCCAAGTTTAGTGTTATGTCATCTGCAAAAAATAAAAATTATTTCTTTGTCCTGCCTGATTGCTCTAGCTAGAACTTCTAGTACAATATTGAATAATAGTGTTGACAGTGGGCATCTTTCTCATTCCTGATCTGAGAGGGAAAGTTTTCAATCTCTCTCCATTGAGTACAATGCTGGCTATCATTTTTTCATTTATGCCCTTTATCATATTGAGAAAGTTACCTTTGACACTATCCTCGGGTGGCTCATTTTTGAATCTACCTTCTTATCTTTTGGACTTTATTTGTCAGATATATATATTCTTTTCCCTCTTTCTCGTTTCATCCCTTTAAGTTGCCCTTAATGTACTCTTCAATTCTGTGCCCTCCTCCACACCTCCCTCTCCTGTCATGTTTTTTCAAATAGCAGAGCTCCCTTTAGTTTTTCTTGTATGGCCAGTCTCCTCCCAACACATTCTTTCAGGATTTGTTTGTCTGTGAAAATTTTAACCGCTCCCTCCTCTATGACTTTTAGCGTTGGTCTAGGAAGCACTTAGCAAAGACTTTGGCTGTATATTCCTTCGTGGCCTCTGCATGTCTTTCTTCAGGGAGAATATGCTTTGTCTACACTTACATGCCAAAGGTATGTTGATTTTTTTCTAGGCCCTTGTTCTAGTTTGCTAGCTGCCAGAATGCAATATACCAGAAATGGAATGGATTTCAAAAGGGGAATTTAATAAGTTGCTAGTTTATAGTTCTAAGGCCAAAAAATGTCCCAATTAAAATAAGCCTATAGAAATGTCCAATCAAAGTCATCCAGGGAAAGATACCTTGGTTCAAGAAGGCTGATGAAGTTCAGGGTTTCTCTCCCAGGTGGAAGGGCACATGGTAAACACACTCAGAGTTACTCTTTCATCTGGAAGGGCACATGGTGAACACAGCGTCATCTGCTAGCTTCTTCACCTGGCTTCCTGTTTCATGAAGCTCCCTGGGAGGCATTTTCCTTCCTGGCTGGTGAACTCTGCTTCTCATGGCTATGTTGTTCTGCTCTTCTCTCTCTGAATCTCTGAATCTCTTCAATTCTCAAAAATGTTTACTCTTTTATAGAACTCTAGAAACTTATCAAGACCCACCTAAATGGGTGGAGACATGTCATCACCTAATCCAGCTTAACAACCACTCATGATTAAATCACAGCATCCAGGGTGCTGCTGCGGTTTGCAAATACCAAACATGTTGGAACAGCTTTTTAAATGGATCATCCAGGGAGATTATCTGATTACAGTTTAAAGCATGCAGTATTGAATAGGGATTATTCTGTCTTTGTGAAATGGTATTTAGATTAAAACATGGCTTTTCTAGGGACATACATCCTTTCAAACCAACACAGCCCTCTTTGTAATATAAGCTCTTTTCTTAAAATAATATGCCCAGCAGACTGGCGTAGAGAACAATGAGCCATGCAGGTTTGATTTGATTATAATCTGAAGCCTTCATTGCCATATGAGAATCTTATTTAGGTTTCCTTGGTTGAGAATTATTCATGCATTGGTGCCAGTGGGCCCATTTGATACATAGGTTACTGTTTTTAACCATGGTTAGTGGCATGTTGGGTGGAGGTGATTGAGGAACAACAGCCAGCAGATTCCTCTGTCCCATCCCTCTGTACGCAGTTAGGATTAGTTGAGTATTATTTGAGCATTCTTGGTCCTGCACAGTAAGCCTATGGTCTGTGGAGTCAGGAAAAATACTAAGATCCATAGCCAGGGTGAACATTGGCATTTCATCAGTCAGCAAGGATCAGCTTCTGGGCTGATACTTACATCATGACATCATGACAGCTGAACTTGGTGGTGTTTCTCCCTTGTTGAGAAATCTCCATGCTTTCTCTCAGGGCTTGCTCTATGTCATGTTTGCCAGCTGGTCTTGTGACTTGTATGGGTAATAGGCATTCATGGCAGGGTAAAAGAAGGCCATTTTTTAATTTCACTGGCATCCACCAGACATAGTTTTTTTCTCACTTCTAAGAGGACTCAGACCATTCCACTCCTTGATTTGAGAGCAGTAATCTTCACTTTCTGGTGGTTGCAGAAGTACTGAGATGTGGTTCAATGTAATTAATATGGCAACTGGAGAAGGTTTTATTCCCCCACTCCCCATGGAACATGGCCATGTTCAGGATGTCCATGTTTGGTCCTAGAGTACAAGTCACAGCCTTTAGTAACTATTTGGAACAGTGATGGGCCAAGAGACAATTCCTTTTTATGGGCCCAAAGCATCAGGGTAGAGGACCCTCTGAGGCCTGAGATGCTATGGGCCCAGAGTGGCCATTTATAGGGAATCTTTGGGGGGCTTGACAGGATAGTCTCCAAGGGACCTGCCAGATATGCTATATAAAAATGAATCTAAGGTGTTTTATCAGCAGTGCCATTGACCAGTGACTCCAATGTGGTAAGTCAAACATGTGTGAAACTGGTTAAGGCTGTGAGCTGTTTCCAAATATGGAGCACCCCACAAGGGTTTTCCTTTTATAGGAAATTATTTTATTCCACTGGCCTAAACTCCCTGCCAGCCCTTGGCCAACTTGCAGGAATCATTGGAGATTCAGAGATTATGTAACAGGCAGCACAGAGCATCCTGGAGGATTAACTGGATTGTTTTCAGCTCTGCCCACTGTGAAGACTGAAAACATTCATCTTGGTAAATATTTGAGGCTGTGTGACCTTCAGTGAACTTTGTTGCATAAAATAGAATTGTCATCATTGAAATTTACTGATTCCCTTTCTATGTCAGATAGTTCGTCCAAGTGGCTCCTATATTGGCTTAGAGGAGGAGGCAATGGGAGTGCCATCAGCAAGCATCTCAAGATCTGTGGGCAAGGGAATGTGGGGGAAGCCACATCCTCTTGCAATTTGGAAAGACCCTGTTTGTCAGATTCAGCCCTCTGTTGTAGGTATCTTTTCCATATTACCAGTGAAACTTCAGTGACTGTGCTGAGCTCATGCTAGGAATTATCTCTCACCCATGGCATTATGGTAATCTGTGTATGCAGGCTGACTTTTTGTGGCCCTGTATGAACTTCCATTTTTAGAAGCACCCACGAAGGGGCGATAACTTTTCATGTTTAGTCCAAGGTCTCTAAGAGTCATTTTCAGAGGTAGACCAAGACTGTAATCTAAAATTCATTCCTGGGTGTCATGGCTTAGTAAACAAGCTATTTTGTCAATATAAAAGCACATGGTTAGGGCTCTCCCAAATGGAGAGCAGTAGGTGTCCAAGTGATTGTGAATATGGGCTGTGATGAGAAAGATGTGGAGTGTGCTACCTAGAATGTGATTAATACTAATAGATGATATGTATGTCTTAATGTCTAAGGTAGTGGGAAACAGTTTGCCCTTGGAGGACCAGATAGTACCCAGGAATTCAACAGAGTTTGATGACCCTTGCATTTTATGGAGTCCTACTTCCTGGTCTCATTTCTATCAATCATATGTGACTGTCAGGTCCTATCAGAAGCCCTCTTTAGAGTCACCCCTTAAGAGGATGTCAGATATATACTGCTAGTATTAAGGGGATTTTTTACAAGCAAAAATATTTGTTAAGTTCTTGGTGGTAGCAGTTAGGAATCTTTTTTTAGGTATTGGCACCAAGTCAGTTACTGCACAACAATTTCCCTGTGGGAATCAAAGATTTGTTTAAAGCAACTAATGTGAAAAGGTGAAAGAAGTGGTGGAGAGGGTTAGCTTATCATTTGTGACTGTGTGTTTTGCCTGAAGTGTATGGTGTAATTGGCGGGTTGGGGCCTAGGGAAGTTCGTGCCCTAGGGCTGGAGAACTGCTTATTAAGTGAAACAAAACTTAGTGTCAAAGCAGTGGCTTAGCCAAAGTAAAATAGATGCCAAGGCAGCAAACAAAAAATTTTGATAGTGATGACAGTAAGGACAATCTCACTAGTGAAGGAATTAACAGTATTATAAGAAAATAATCTAACAATGAAAAATATCCTCTAATGATTTATAGAAAGACAATGGTTTTATATAAAAAACATCTACTCCAACTGTTCCTTTCAAAAATATATTTAAGCCTATGTAGAAATGTAGTCAATACTCTGGTGAAATTCATAATTGTGATATCCTCTGTGTAATGCTATTATAGTCAGGAATATAGCAGGTAAATGTTAAGAAAGCTATTTCTTTTTAGTGTATTCTTTTCATCTCTTCCTCGAGTGGGTTGAATCCCCTTTGTAAAATGACAACTCAGATTAGAGGAGGTACAAGTAAATAGTTGCATAATAAAATTAATCAGTAAGATTCTGTGCAGGCTTTAAACTTATATGGTCATCTTATTTGAACACCATAACTACATGGAACCTTGAACAGGGAGTGATATCTTGTTGGGTTTGTACAGGTTGGTGTTCTGCCTAATACATCCCTGAGTAATCTGGGCAGGAGATTAAAAAGTATTTGCAAATTTCCCTTGAGGGACTGTGGAAACAATGTGGAATTATTAAACTTCTTCACCTGGGGAAGACCTGATAGTCTCACATTGGGGACTGCCAATTTGATGGGCCAGGCCCTCCACCTTCAGGTTTGCCCTTATGAGACTTTTTCCTACAAAAGCTAAGCCTACTTATGATCATGCCTAAGAGCACCCCCGAGAGAACCTCTTTTGTTGCTCAGATGTGGCCTCTCTCTCTAAGCCAATTCTGCAAGTGAACTCACTGCCCTCCTGCTACATGGGACATGACTCCCAGCAGTATAAATCTCCCTGGCCATGTGGGACATGACTCCCCAGGATGAGCCTGGTAATGTGAGAGTGAGAAAACCTTTTTAAACAAAAGGGGAAGAGAAACAAAACAAAAAAGTTTCAATGGTTGAGATATTTCAAATGGAGTTGAGAGGTTATTTTGGAGGTTATTCTTATGCAATATACAGAATTCCCTTTTACAGTTTTTGGTGTATTGGAGTGGATAGAAGAAAATACTTAAAACTGTTGAGCTTAATCCAGTAGCTTTGATTCTTGAGGATGACTGAATTAACTATAGAGCTTTTAAGGTGTGTTCAAGTGATTGTGAAAACTTTGTGACTGATACTTTTATCCAGTGTATATACAAATGAATAAGGAAAAACAAGACAAAAATAAACACTAGGTGGAGGAATGGCGACTGTGGTATATTTTCAGTCTTCTTGTTTACTTTTATTTTTATTTATTTGGAGTAATGAAAGTGTTCAAAAATCAATTGTAAGGATAAATGCACAGCTCTGTGGTGATACTGTGAGCCACTGATTGTACAATTTGGATAATTATATATGTGACTATATCTCGCATTTAAAAAAAAGATTCAGTATGGGGACACCATAACATCTTTACAGTGGATTCCCATCAGTGAACCCTCAGAAACCAGCACAAAGTAAGGGCCTGACACAACGTGAGCTCTCAATAATTTTTGTGGAATGAAGGTAGAAAGGAATAGTCTACACTGAAGCCAGATATTTTTCCTGTGACACATATCTGTCATAGGCACCCATATGACCATTCATATAAAAACACACAATGGTGGGGCAAGGGTAGCTTCAGTAGTAGAGTTCTCATCTGCCGTGCCAGAGACCCAGGTTCATTTCCTGGACCCTGCACTTGCCAAAAAACCACGCACATACTATCACACACCTAATACTGGAGACTCCTGTTGCATACAAACAAAGTCTCTGGAAACAGAAGTCTTAGTGCATAACTGGCTCTGCACACAAATATATGGCCCTGAGCAGAGCATTCCCCACCTCATTTGCCTGAGTTTCAGGTGCACAATGGGGATCATCACAATGCTTGACTGATTGCCACCCAAAAAAGGAGAACCTGTATTTTCCTTCCCATAACCCATCAATACTGTAGTAATTATTGGCTTCAATTGTCTCTTTCCACTTAGACTTTGGCTCCAGGAAGGATAAAACCACGTCTGCCTGGTTTAAGGCTATGTCACCAGTCACAGGATTCCCAGGGCTTGCACTATGCCAGGCACACAATAAGTATAAGTTAAATAAATGAACGTCTGATATGTGCTTTTGACTGGGGAAAAGAGGATTGTATGTGTAGACACATATATTATCTCTTTTGATGTCTGACAGTGGTCCTCTGACATGCTGTCTCCCATCCAGGACCCAGACCTCCTTTTCCCATCTTCTTGGAACTCCCCTCACCAGACCACCATAATTACCATATTATATTCACCAGGACTATAGTGACAGACATTTGGGTGATTTTTAAGCACTTGTTATTTAAACCAGGTGTCATGGTCAGGATCATGTGTCAACTTGGCCAATTAGTTGTACCCAGTCATCTGGTCGGGCAAGTGCTAGCCTGTCTGTTGCTATGAGGACATTTCATGGACTTAAATCATGATTATATCAGCTGTATTTACAGCTGATTGCATTTGTAATCAGCTAAGAGGAGTGTCTTCTGCAATGAGTGATGCTTAATCTAATCAATGGAAGGCTTTTAAGGAGGATTCGAAAGAGACAGTCACTCTTCTTGCTTCAGCTGGTAAACTTCTCCTGTAGAGTTCGTCCAAACCCTTCATTGGAGTTGCCAGCTCCACAGCCTGCTCTATGAATTTGGACTCTTCCAACCCCACAATTGTCCAGCCAGCCTCTCCTGAGGGTTTGCTGTAGACTTCATCACAGCTACCAGCTTGTGGCCTGCCCTACAGACCTTGGACTTTACATTCCCACAGTTTCATGAGACACTTTTATAAATTTTATATCTATGGATATCTCCTGCTGATTCTGTTTCTCTAGAGAACCCTAGCTAATAAACCAGGGTTGTAATAAATATCCAGTGTATAATTCCCTCTGCATGTGTGGAAATATAGTAGAAGGAAAAATTCTACCATTGGAATGTTCATCACTGGCAGGGAAGGCGAGAACTCTACCACTGACCTACCCTTGCTCCACCAGTATGTGGGTTTTAAAAACAAAGAGCATCTGCATTGTACTGCATGAATTCAGTTTTAGATATACAGGATATCACTTTGTAATTTCTTTACCACTACTTGCTTTGAACATTAGCTCCCACACCACTGCTATCTACCTTCCTCACAGCAGTATCTCTTTCATTCTCCATGGAATAAAAAGAAAGTGGGTATGCTGGGGCTTCCAGGTTCAGGAATTAACTCTCATGATAGGAAAAATGCTCACTGTGATAAGAGAATATAGAAACACACACAAAAAAATTAAACAGCAAAACTAAACTGAAAGGTGAGGTAAACATAACAGGGGAATTCAAATTTAGAAAACTCAAGAGGAAATAAAAGTATTTTCATAGAAACAGAAAAAAAAGAAGTGTCCTATGCGCTTGAGTCAAACCAAATTCCAACTTTGACATAGTTGTGGAGGGAAAAAATGGTGTAAAAATTCACATATTCCAATTTTTTCACAAATTAAATAGTGCATGCTATTTAGTGCATTAAATAGTGCAAATTAAATAGTGCTTACAGCTTGCTGGTCTGAAAAAACTGAAATATTTGCCTCAGATAATACAGCACATGAAAATCACATTGAGATCAAAATTGCAAATCATTCCTGTTCCAACAGGCTGATAATCCACAATTTCTCACTTGTTCAAGGGAAATGTTTCTTGCACAGGAGTGTTACCAAAAACATGGGAAAATCTATTTAAAATCCAGGACGATAAAGATTTTTTTTTAAGTTACTGCAAGATGTTTCCATAATGCTTTTCTTACAATTCTGATTTCCAAATATCAAGAATTTGCAGCAGTGACATTCGTAATAAACTTGGTTTGGGGAGACACAATGTTCTGAAACTCATTAAACAAATCCAATGGACTTTAATAAACTTTTACTTAGTTACTGTCACTCTTGAATTTCAAAGTGAAGAATTTTCAACAAGCAGCCAAGCTTGAAAACCAAGGAATATTGCCCCCCATCAAAGCACTTTATAAAATGTTAGGCATTGAATTGACTGGAGTTTTGTTCTAAGTCACTCAGCTTGGCTGGGTTGATCTCTGGATAAGGGAGAATTTGGATCAGGTCTAGTCCTTGAAGATGAACCTCCATGGGCTAGGATAGTTGAGAGTGGGGAAACAGAAGGATATGTGTTTCTGGTAAAAGTGGTGTGGTATAAGCCCAGTGTATTAGTTAGGGTTCTCTAGAGAAATAGAATCAACAGGGAACACTTGCAAATATAAAATTTATAAAAGTGTCTCACGTGACCGCAGGAACACAGAGTCCAAAATCCACAGGGCAGACTGCGAAGCTGACGACTCCAATGGAGGGTCTGGATGAACTCCACAGGAGAGGCTCACCAGCCGAAGCAGGAATGGGGCCTGTCTCCTCTGAGTTCTCC